>CAUYQU010081872.1:0-149611 GCA_963574635.1 Cheracebus regulus
ATTTTATGTTTTGCCTTTTCGCATTTGTCGTTTTTCATAATTCAAAATTTTAAATATATTTAGGTTATCAAAAAAAAAAAAAAAAAAAAAAAAAAAGACGTGAGAGCAAGTGCTCTATACTCTTCCGCCTTCTGCAAGCCAGAAGCTATAGTGTCGCCATGTTTCCTTCCCACCTTCTCCATTGGCCGGAGTTCCTTGATGGCAGCAGGGAGCCAGCATCCTTTGTTGGGGTGGCCTGGTCTTGCAGCTGCTTGGAGGGTGTTGGCTACAGCACTGGTATGCATTATTGTATTCAAAACTGACAGGCCCTGTCACATCTTTTAGATAGAAGGCTGAGTTCACCAGTACAAGGAGAACCAAGCTCAATGCTAAATGAGGCTTTGAAGCAACAGGAACAGGTCCTTGCCCCTCAGGAGGGGATGCAGAGCCCCCACCCCCTAGAAACACAAGGTGATTTGGAAGAACTCAATTTACACCCTTGGCTCCCGTGGGCTGGGGGATCAGCAGAGGGCGGGATAATCCCAGCTTCTCGAGCAGATGGTTTCTGACTACCGCTTGACCCAGTTCCCTCCCAGCAGATGACTGGCCGCGGGGCTGACAGCTCCTCCACCAGGGGAGCAAAGTGTGGACCCTCCTCCCAACCTTCTTTTCCCTCCTCCCACCAGCAAGGACACGGTGGCTTTTGCTCCCCCTTAGTACCACGTCAATGGGCAAGATGCTGCCCCTTCTTGAAGGCAGGGAGCCCTCACACACACTCCCTCCCTTTCCACAGCCCTGTCCAGCCCAGGTGGGACTGGCTATGAGAAGGGCTGGTCAGGAACACTCCTGCAAGGCTTGTGTTGAGGAGTGGGGGCTGCTAACTCCTTTACTGGCTTTTTAGCTTCTCTCATTCATTCATTCGATTATTACTTCAATAAGTTCTCTCTGATCATTGCTAGATCTGGTGCCATATAGGGCCCAGGAGGCCTGCTTCCCAAGCAGGAGACAGACAAGGGAAGAGATAACAGCCAGGTAAAAAACTGTCCAGGGCACAAACGGGTCAGGAAAGGGATGCCAAGGAGGAGAGACTGGGCTGGTTCTGAGAGCCTGGGAATGAGTTTGTCAAGTGGCTGGTGGCTGTGCTGATGGAGACAGCTGGGTGCGCAAATACAGGCAAAACCAGGAGGTGGCCAGCCTGGCTCAAGGCCACCAGGCAGGAGGCGCTTCCCAGGAGGCAGAGGCTCCGGGGCCACAGGCGCCCAGGCCTCTGATGGGAGGACAGAGACTCTGGCCCTGGTGGAGGTGCTAAGGAGGCAGAAGCGCTGCCATCTCGGGGATCCTCCTGGACCCCTGCTTCTGACTTGGGTCGACAAACTCACACCTGCCCTAGTTATGCCCGCCAGCTTCGGGTCGGTTCCTCCGGTTGGGAGGGAGGGGGCGCTCGGCCTCCAGACTTGCGGGCCGCCGTGGTCCTGCGGTCCCGGCAGAGCTTCACCGTGGCAGGGCTGGCCGGAGAGGCTGGCGGGGGAAGGCGGGGGCGGGAGGTCACGCTCCGCCTCCGACGTCCCCGGTTCCCGAATATCCTAGGAAAGCCAGAATGACCTCTCATCGTGCTTCTGCCTTGAGTCTAGCCCGTTGCGAGGGAACGGGGCTCGGCGCCGTGTCCTGTGGGCCTTGTGATGCGGCCTCAGACCCGGGTGGGGGCGTGAAGGATAGAGGAGTGCATTGCCCTGGGGGCCCTGGACAGGTCTGAAAGTCAGGTTTCCACTGACAGCGTTCCTTGTCCGGTGGCTTGAGAACGGTGGTCTTAGAACTATCCTTTATTGGGTTCTGTGAAGAGCCTGGCCCAGTTGACTCGCTGGGCCTCCCCCCAGTCCGTGTGATACAGGTGTTACTGTCCCTTCACAGAAGAGGAGGTAGAGACTAGGAAAGGTGAGGACTCTACCCAAGGTCACTCCTGCAAAGCTGGCAGTAGCTGAGCCCGAGTGGAACTCGGGTTTGAGTGAAGCCAAAGTTTGTCAGCTGGCGAAACTGAAGATTACACAGCTGGCGAAAGTGGGGGTGGGGGTGGGGAACTGGAGACCCTGCCAGCCCCGCAAGCTCTGAAGCCCAGTGGCCTCCGGGCCGCGCGCCTGGAACCCTGCACAATCCGGGCGTTCCTCCCGGCTCGGCAGACGCAGCCGCTGGCCAGGCCTCCAGTGGCTGTTCCCTCCCGGCTTTCCAGCCCGCGGGGCCCACGCCTCGGCCAGTGCGACGGCGGCCGGGGCCGCTGGGTAAGCGCGCTGTAGCCCGGGAGCGGCGGCCGCCGGCGGAGTCTGCCTCCAGCGTCCCACGCCGCGCCGCACCCCGCTCGCCTCTCCCAGCTCGGCCGCGAGGGAGCGCCCCGGGAGGGCCGGGGCGGCCACGGCGGCGGGAGTCGCCTCTGCGGGTTGGGGAGGGCGGCGGCTGGGACAGGGGCAGGGCCTGCGCGGCCGCGGGGACGGGGCGAAGAGCTGGGAGGAGCGCCTGGGTCCTGCGCCTGGAGCCCGTCGGTGCCGCCGACCGCCCAGCTGGGCAAGGGTCCGGGGCGCCCACGTGGTGGGAAAGTTTCGAGGTAGCAAAAGTAGCCGGGCATTGAGGGGGGTGGGAGGGGAGGGGAAGGGAAGGGAGGGGAGGGAAGAGGGCCGGCTCGCCCCTCCTTCTCTCGAAGGCAGAAAGGAAAAAAGCGGTGGGAAGCGAGGGTGAGCGCGGGGGGCGGGCAGCCCCAACCTGAACAGATTCCGCCTCCCCCTCCTTCCCCCACCCCGGGAAGCCCGAGCGGGCAGGACGACACCCTCCCTCCCCCCCTTTTTCTGCCAACGTCTATCTCAACGCGCGCGCACATACGGAGATTGTGCGGCTTTTTTCCCCCTTGGGAGAAAAAACGGGGAGAGTAAAAGAAGAGAGAGCAAAGAGAAGAACTCGTCCTCGGCGAGCTCCGCACTCCGTGCCGCGGCCCGGCGCGGGGACACCGGCGCTGCCGCCGCCCGCCAGCTCTCTCCCGGCCCTGCAGCGGGTGCCAGTGCGAGCGCGAGCGAGGGCACCGCACCCGAGGACGCTGCGAGACTTTTCGGAGCTCGAGCCGACCTCGCTGCCGCCGCAGCAGGCAGAAGAGACAGGGGCGAGAAGGGCCCTGCTTCCCGCTTGTCTTCCTCGCCCGGCGCCCCGCGCCCGGCCGGGCCGCGCAGGCAGGCGGAGGGAGGGAGGCAGGCGGCGAGGAGGCGGGAGGAGCAGAGGCCCCGGCGAAGCGGGTTGCGGCCGCCCGCCGGTGGATGCGGCGCCCAGGGAGCCTGGAGACAACTTTGTCGTGTGACGCGCCGGGAGGACTGCAGGGCCCGCGGCGGAGGGCTCGGCGCCGCCTGTGAGCGGGCCCGCGCGGCCGGCGCTCCCAGGCACCGCGCTCGCTCCGCGCCGCTGTCCACCGGCCCGCGGCGAGGACGACCTGCCCGTCGCCGCCACTGGCGGCCCTTCTCGGCGCGAGGCAGTGAGGGCGAAGCGCTCAGGTGCGAGCGCGGGGCCCCGCCGCAGCGCCCGCCGCAGCACCGCGCCAAGCCGCGCCCGGCTCCGCGCCGGGGGCTCCAGCGCCTTCGCTTCCGTCTCGGCCAAGTTACGTGGACCCGCTCTTTCGCCCACCTTCCCCAGCCCGCGGCTGAACCGCCGCTCCTGCTGCTTTCGCTTCACCCGAACCGGGGTTGCGGGGCCCCCGACGCGGAAAGGATGGGGAGAAGGCTGCAGATGCGGAGGCGCCCCGAGACGCCCGCGCGGCAGTGACCCGCGACCCCCGCCGCGCCCCTCGGGCCCCAGTGGCCTTCGGCGCCCCTTCCCCGCCGCGCGGGAACCCCCGCGGCCCGGCCGGCCCCCTCCCCCAGTGAGCCGGCGGCGGCCCTCCCGGCGGGCGGGCGGGCGGAGGCCCGGGCGGGTGCGGGCGGGGACGGGGCGGGGCGGCGCGCCGGGAGCCCGGAGCCCGGCCCTGCGCTCGGCTCGGCTCGCCTCGCGGCGGGCGCCCTCGTCGCCAGCGGCGCACCATGGACGGGCTGCCCGGTCGGGTGCTGGGGGCCGCCTGCCTTCTGCTGCTGGCGGCCGGCTGGCTGGGGCCTGAGGCCTGGGGCTCACCCACGCCCCCGCCGTCGCCCGCCGCGCCGCCACCACCCCCGCCACCCGCAGCCCCGGGCGGCTCGCAGGACACCTGTACGTCGTGTGGCGGCTTCCGGCGGCCTGAGGAGCTCGGCCGAGTGGACGGCGACTTCCTGGAGGCGGTGAAGCGGCATATCTTGAGCCGCCTGCAGATGCGGGGCCGGCCCAACATCACGCACGCCGTGCCCAAGGCCGCCATGGTCACGGCCCTGCGCAAGCTGCACGCGGGCAAGGTGCGCGAGGACGGCCGCGTGGAGATCCCGCACCTCGACGGCCACGCCAGCCCGGGCGCCGACGGCCAGGAGCGCGTTTCTGAAATCATCAGCTTCGCGGAGACAGGTGGGTCTGGCCCTCCGGCTGTCTGCCGCCGTCCCCGCTCGCTCCCGCTCTCCCTCTCCTTGCCAGCTCCGGCGGCCCCGGCCGCCGCCGCCGCAGCCCGCGCGCCCTGGGGGCAGCCCGGACTCCCGGCAGTGCTCCTTCGGCGGTGGCCCTGCGCGCTCCGCCCCGCTTGCAGTCATCTTCCCCCAGGCCGCAGACCCTTGCCTGCTGCCTCAACCCCCGCCGCCGAGCGCCTTGCCCTCCACCCCTGCTCTCCGGAATCCGGCCCCAGCGCCTCTGGGCGCGCGTCCCCCTCCCGGCAGATGCGCGCGGCCCTGGCTCTGCGGGCACTTGCTTAGTGATTGCTTAATGTTTTTGTTTCCCACGATCGAAGTGTAGGCTTAGCAGTGTGGATGGAGATGTGTGTGCTTGTTGATATACGTGGGCCGGAGGAGAGAGAGAGAGAGAGAGTGAGAGTGAGTGTGTGTGTGTGTCTATGTGTGTGTGTGCCTGCGTGAGAGGCCCCTAGGGCCGCTTCCATCACCAGCGGCGTGGGCTTGCCAGGATTGCTGAAGCCTCACTGGGGAGAGCTAGGCAACCTCTCTTCCGATTGTGTGGGCACCGGAATCGGGCGGAAGGCAGGCTTCTCAACAGGTCCATCATTTACACAGAGAAAGCCGCGGCTCGGGGACAGCCGGGTGCCTTTCGGCTAGCCTGGCAGCTGCAGCAGACCCCTCGCCCGAGAGGCACAGAGTCGTAGTTAACAAAGGGTTTGGCTCCTTTCTGGAATCCCCCCACCCACCCTCGGGCCCCAGATTGCAAATCCCTAACACTGTCTAAATATAAAAATCAGAGAGAGAAAAATCTTTCGGAACTTTAAAAGAAGGAGAAAAATGTGCCCGCGCCAAAATGCTGCAAGTGCTTTCGACTCCGCTGTCCTTTTCAGGACTTGAATGAGCCAGGCTGGCTTTTGTGCCTGGAGCTCGGCCCCATTTGTGCCGAGGGGACTGCGGAGAAGGTCGCAGAGGGGGAAGCCCCGGTGCAGTCAGGGCGGGTGCAAGCGGGGAGCCTGGGTAGGGGAGCAGTTGTGCCCCTGGCTGCAGATGCCCCCCCACCCTCCCCAGGCAGCAGGCAGCCTGGGGATGAAAAGGGATGAAAAGTTTTGCATGGCCGGGTGTGGAGAAAAGCAGAGACAATCGGGGCTGGTTTGTGCTTAGAAAGAAATGCATTGCCGTTTTAGCTGTCCACTAAAGTGAGTCAGGGAAAGCTCGCCATGCAATTAGAGGGCTCGGATTAAAAGGTGCTTTGGGGCCCAGAGTTAGAAATGTGATTCTGGAAGGTCGAGGAGGCCTTTTGGTCCCGGTGGCACAAAATGACAGCGGGGGCTGTTATATTTCTGGTCCGTTTCACGGAGCCAGCTCTTTGACTTATAAATAACAGATTCAGGTCACAGGCAGCTCGTCCAAGACCAGCTTTTAAGGCTGCAGTTTCCCCCATTTCAAAGTCAGATGTCAGTGTTATTAGAGGAGCCAGGCGAGGCCTGAGGTAGGGGCTTGGGAGGGGCATGGTGGGAGGTTTGATAAAACCAGCCCTGGCCACAGAGTCTCGTTATTTGTTCTTCGTGGAAAAAAAGAAAAGAAAAGAAAAGAAAAACGTAGATTGTCAGAGGGAAGGGTCATGGAAATGTAGGATGAGAGGGGAGGCATCTCTTGATTGGCACTGCTTCCTTCTTGTTAAGCTGAATTATTGAGAAAATTAACAAGCCAGCTCCCCTATTCCTTGGAGATTTTGAACGTGCGGAGCCAGAGTCTTGTCAAAGGATTGGACCTCGAGTTTCAAGGCTGAATGTCCTGTGCCTTGGAACTACTCGGAAACAAGGGCCAGGCTCTGCAGCCTGCAAAGCACACGTCCCTGTGTCAGAAACCTGAGCAGAGCTGCTTGTTTGCAGTGGAGGTTCCACTGGGGGTTGGATCAGATCGTACTTAGGTAAACACTGGAAAGAGGCGGTAGGTGGCTCAGCTTGATTTTGCAATGCGCTAAGTTAACCAAAAAAAAAAAAAAAAAAAAAAAGCCCTACTAAAACCACCCACCCCAAAATCCTCCCTGCGATCCTGGTTTTGTTTTTCAGATTTCACAGATACCCATAACAACTTGTTAAGATCTTGGCCCCCTGGCAAGTTCTTCTGTTGTTCTTTGAGGCCTCCTGACAGCCTGTCTCCAGGGAGCCCTGGCCTGGGAGAGGCGAGGCAGGATTTTATAGGCCTGGACCCTTCAGCCCCAACCTGGTCCGGGTTCTCAATGGGAAACCATTTTCTCTGCCTCTCCGAGGTTACAGTCAGAGGCCCTGGCCCCAAGAACGGTATTTCTGGTCAATAACGTTTTCCAGCTGTGTGGCGAGTTGCATTCCAGCATCCTGCAGCAGAGAGTGCGTTTCCCCCATTGCCTCGTGTTCTCCTTGAGTTAACTTGGCCTGCTCTTCCCCTTTTCCACAGATGGCCTCGCCTCCTCGCGGGTCCGCCTGTACTTCTTCATCTCCAACGAAGGCAACCAGAACCTGTTTGTGGTCCAGGCCAGCCTGTGGCTTTACCTGAAACTCCTGCCCTACGTCCTGGAGAAGGGCAGCCGGCGGAAGGTGCGGGTCAAAGTGTACTTCCAGGAGCAGGGCCACGGTGACAGGTGGAACGTGGTGGAGAAGAGGGTGGACCTCAAGCGCAGCGGCTGGCACACCTTCCCACTCACAGAGGCCATCCAGGCCTTGTTTGAACGGGGCGAGCGGCGACTCAACCTGGATGTGCAGTGTGACAGCTGCCAGGAGCTGGCCGTGGTGCCGGTGTTCGTGGACCCAGGGGAAGAGTCGCACCGGCCCTTCGTGGTGGTGCAGGCTCGGCTGGGCGACAGCAGGCACCGCATTCGCAAGCGAGGCCTGGAGTGTGATGGCCGGACCAACCTCTGTTGCAGGCAACAGTTCTTCATTGACTTCCGCCTCATCGGCTGGAACGACTGGATCATCGCACCCACCGGCTACTACGGGAACTACTGTGAGGGCAGCTGCCCAGCCTACCTGGCAGGGGTCCCCGGCTCTGCCTCCTCTTTCCACGCGGCCGTGGTGAACCAGTACCGCATGCGGGGCCTGAACCCCGGCACGGTGAACTCCTGCTGCATCCCTACCAAGCTGAGTACCATGTCCATGCTGTACTTTGATGATGAGTACAACATTGTCAAGCGGGACGTGCCCAACATGATTGTGGAGGAGTGCGGCTGCGCCTGACAGTGCAAGGCGGGGGCACGGTGCTGGGGCGAGGAGGACAGTCCCAGGTGGGCTTCTTCCAGCCCCCGCGGGAACGGGGGTGCATGGTGGGCTGAGCACAGTCATTCTGTTGGGCTGTGGAGAAGGTGCCAGGGTGCGTCCTGAGATATTTTTCTACGACTTCATAGAGCAGTCAAAACCAGCGCGAGAACCCTCAACTGACATGAAATACTTTAAAATGCACACGTAGCCACGCACAGCCAGACGCATCCTGCCACCCACACAGCAGCCTCTAGGATACCAGCAAATGGATGCGGTGACAAATGGCAGCTTAGCTACAAATGCCTGTCAGTCGGAGAGAATGGGGTGAGCAGCCACCATTCCCACCAGCTGGCCCGGCCACTCTGAATTGCGCCTTCCGAGCACACATAAAAGCACAAAGACAGAGACACAGAGAGAGAGAGAGAGAGAGAGCCACGGAGAGGAAAAGCAGATGCAGGGGTGGGGAGCATGGCCAGGCAGAGGCTGTGTGTGCCCCGTGGCTTTCACCAGGCCGGCTCTGCCGCCGGCCGCATCTCCGGCTCGATGTCTCCTTCGCCTGGGATCCTTCGTGCTTCAAGACCAGGGGAGCCTGTCCTTCCACGCCCTTCCCGAGGGAAAGAGACCCAGAAAGGACATAACCCGTCAGAGACTGGGGAGCAGGGGCAATGACCGTTTGACTGTTTGTCGCTTGGGCCTCTGATTTGACTTATGTGTGTGTTTGTTTTTGGAGTGGGGAGGAAGGGAGAGAAGAGGGGGCCAAATTTGATGCTTTAACTGATCTCCAACAATTGACAGGTCATCCTTGCCAGTTGTATAACTGAAAAAGGACATTTCTACCAGGTATGACCTTTGAAGCAAAAATCTGAATTGTTCTAAATGGAAGGAAAAAAAGTTGCAATTTGTGCCCTTCACTGGGGCCATTCCTCTAGGACTGGTTTCGGGAGGGGTGGGAATGACCCCTAGGCAAGGGGAGGAGGTATTCTTGAACTGCTGAGGGTGGAGGGTGCCCCCTCAGCAGAGGCCAAGGGAAGGGAGCAGCTTAGTTGGTCTTGGAGAGATCGGGAAGGCTTTCAGCTGATTTGTAGAAGTTGCCCATGTGGGCCCCAGCCATCAGGGCCGGCCATGGACGTGGCCCCTCCCTCCCACCTGCCCACCCGCCCACCCGCATAGCACTTGCAGACCTGCCTGAAGGCACATGACACAGCACTTGCCGATCCACGCGTGTCCAGAAGTGGCCCTTGGCCGAGCACCGAACTCGCTTGCCCTCTAGATGTCCAAGTGCCACGTGAACTATGCAATTTAAAGGGTTGACCCACACTAGATGAAACTGGACTCGTACGACTCTTTTTATATTTTTTATACTTGAAATGAAATCCTTTGCTTCTTTTTTAAGCGAATGATTGCTTTTAATGTTTGCACTGATTTAGTTGCATGATTAGTCAGAAACTGCCATTTGAAAAAAGAAGTTATTTTTATAGCAGCAAAAAAATGAATACAGTTAAATGTATTATACATAATTTTGGAACCAAAGAGGCCAACAGATCAGTTTTAATTTTATTAGACGGTGAGGCCATCTGATGTGAGGTGGACGTTCTGAACGGTCCCTTGAGTGGCCTGCCAATGTTTCAGGGTATGAATGGATTTTGTTTATTCGGTTCGATGTGTCTTTTCTATCCTTACACACCCAGAAGGTAGAGTAAAAATGACTATGATAGAATGCAGGTGTGTATCCTTAAATCCCCATCTTTATGTTTATTTAATAAAGCTCTCCTTAGGTTCTGTTTCATAATAATTTAAAACCAAACAATTTTCCCATAGACTTGCTGTTAAAGTATTTTACGTTTGTGTACAGTTTAAGAAAATAAAAGATTGAGTGCCACAGGCCTCCTGCCTTGCGTGATGTCTGGGTCAGGGAGGCCTGGGCTGGAGGTGGGCCGCTGGGAGGAAGGCCGGTCCAGGTGTCTTTGGATGCCAGCAGCCTCCTTGGCCTGCTCCTGGCATCTCTGCTTCCTTGCCACGAGATGGATGTCAGGCAGAGATTCCAGAAAAAATGGCAGAAGATCAAAATGAAGGACAATTAGCAAATTCATGAATTACACATTTGTTTACCCTTCTAGTCCCAAGACTGATTATGTTTCACGAAGGCCACATTCATTACCATTTGAAAGTGCTGGGTAAGCCCCCAGCCCCAGATGGAAATGTAAAACCCTGAAGGCTGAAGTCCAGCTGACCTCTGCTCACGTCTATTTAGAGGTGACTGGGACCCAGAAGGGTATCTTGGGATAGAAGGGTAAACAGAGTCAGGCTGTGAGTGTGGGAATGAACCCTTCCTGAGGGGGTTTAATGGTGGAGAGTGGTGGTAGGGGCGGTAGTAACGATGGCCACCGTGCAGGTATGACCGAGATACCTGCCGAGTCCTCCTGTTACCATTGCAGCATCGTGCCTTTGTGGAAAGTAGCTTTGTCTGCATTTTCCAGAATTGGGGAAAGTCTGAGGCCTAGAGAGTTCAGAGCCTGCCTGAGGTCACACAGCCAGGACAGGGACCTGCGCATTTGAGCCCACCCGTTTCCCTGGAGGACTGCAGCCGTGTGCCCTTGACTTCCTCTGAGGCCCTGCAGGGCTGCTGGGGCTCTAGGGGTTTGGGTAGCATGAGGTCTTCCCAGAGAATCTCAGGACATTCGAACACGTGGGACTTCATCAAGGTAGTGGGAAACTGAGAGAGACCCAGACAGCTAGAGGGGCATAGCTCAATCGGCACAGCCAGCTGGTGGCAGGAAGCAGCCTCTAGCCTCTGTCTTTCCATTCTTTGCCCAACCAAGGGGGCTACTGGCCTGCCAGGCTTTTGGCCCGATGGCAAGATTGGTCATCTGGGAAGCAGTGAAACAGTATTACTGTAATTCACAGGGGGAAGAAGAAAGTGTCCTGAAGACAGGTCTGGCCTCTGCACTTCAGGCAGTGAGTCACAGCCTCTCTGCCCTCTGCTCTGTGGGGGCTGGATGTAGCTGCTGGTGGCACCAGGCCCTCCGCCCAGCCCTGTCTCCCCACTGCCCTGGGACTTTTTTCAGGTAGCGGCCAGGAGGTGCAATGTGAGTCACTGAGGTGCTTCTGGTGTTTGGACATTGAGCACCTACCCAGGGCCTTCTGGGCTGAGCATCACAGGATGGCCCCATGAGTCTTGAAGTAGCCCCAGGAAGGGCCTGGGGACCCCAGGGGCACAAGGCCTTGGTGCTGGCTGACCTGGTCCCTCAGTGACTCTGCTGCCCTATGCTGGCACCTGTCCCTGTGGGGTCTGGCCAGGGGGGGCACTGGTGGGCAGCACTTCCTATTTCTGAGAGAGGCGGTGAGGACAGACACCTGCGCCCTGTCTCCGCTGGGCGTCCCCACTCCAGCGGGGCCTCCTGAGCTGTGGTCACTGCTCCCTTGCTCCGTTCCCCCCCCTCAATGCTCCAGCCTCTTCCGTCTGCTCTTATTTCCCCAGGGGTCCAGCCTGAGGGCCCTGCCTCCCTCTGAAAATGTCACCGGAGCCCAGCTCTGCCCCCAGGTCCAGTGCCTCTGGCTGGACTCCCCGCTGCTGGACTTCAAGGTCCCCAGCACTCCTTCCCTTCAGCCCTCCCTGCCTCTTCTGGCTTCCAGGCTACTGGCTTCTCATACTCATCCCCAGCCCCACCTGGGACCAGTGGGACAGGAAGGGCCTGCCTGAGCTGGAAGGTGCTGTCCCCACCCACCTCAAATGTCTCCCCCACCCATCCACCGCCATACCTGGGATCCCACCATGTGGGGGTCATCCTGACCTTCAAATATGCCCCAAGTCCTCAGTGACTCAGTGGAGCCCACGGCCGGGGCTGGGGCACTGGGGTAAGGACAGCACCCGTACCTGCCTCCCCTCTGCTCCCCCTATTTCCCAGGCAGGCAGCTGAAGGGCTCAGTACTCAGAGGCTCCAAGCATATGCTTGGCCTGTGTTTTGTCTCCCAGCCCTCCCAGAGCCTGGCTTAGAGTGGGGCATACAGAGTGCCCAGTGGTGGGGCCCAGGGGTGGGGCTGGCATTTAGGTGGGGCTACTAGGTGTCCGATCTTTATACCTGTAACCTGGTGGAATGCCATTGTCTCGGGCCCTACCACAGCTCCAGGCCACGGTGTCCCAGCAGCCTCTTGCACTGTGGCTGGGCTCCTGACTCACTTGGGGCTCAGGCCGGCCCAGCACCGTGCCTGCCAGCACCGTGCCTGCCAGCACCATGCCTACCAGCACTATGCCAGCCCAGCACCGTGCCTGCCAGCACCATGTCTACCCAGCACCATGCCTACCCAGGGCCTCTGCGAGGCTGGTGAGAACTAGCGCTGCAGCTGTCTCAGGGGACTTGTAGGCCATTTCACCTTGGAGAACCCTGCAGCTGCCTAGAGCTCCCTGGAGCACCAAGAGCCAGGATAGGAATGGAGGTGGGAGGTCACAGGTGACCACCAAGCCATGGAAACTGCTGGGGGTTAAGAAAGTGTGGTTTTTCAGGCAAAAAGTAGAAACCAAACACTCTTCTTTGGGCAGAGGCCCTGGGAGTGCCTCCAGCCCTGTCGCTAGTCTTTCAATGGGATGTTTTGAGCAACTGACAAATTATGGGGTGGGCTTTGAAAGACCTGCTGATGGTGATTGGCTGTGGATGAGGTGTGGGGTGTGAGCATGGCAGCTGTGGGGGCTCTGTGTCGTGGGGGGACTGCGGGCAGGCAGTCACTGGTGTGCGAGGCTGTGCGTGTGCTGCTCATGGGTGTGGCCAGGGTGTTGTGGGTGGGTTAGGGTGGGTGACGAACTGTTTTGTGATTGTAGGTGTTACTGTGTGTGCTGAGCTGCGTGGGGCTTGAGACTATGATTGTGGGCGTGTGCGGTTGGCTGTGAGTTTGTAGTGTATCGTTGGCTGGCCTTGAGGTTGTGAGGCTGTGTGGGTGAGTGTGTGAGACTGCGTGTGGGTTTGGAGACTGTGATTGTAGGGGTGGGGTTGGCTGTGAGCATGTCTTGCCATTTTCGTTTTCCTTCTTATGGAGAGGTGATGCACCTAACCAGTTATGCACATTGTGGCTGGAGTAGTTAGAATCTGTGATCGTCCTCATGCCCGGCACTATTTCTGTGGTCTGTGGAGTTGTCCTCGGCATGGGTTCACAGCCCCTGCTGTTCTGCTCTGGCTACACAGTGTGCTAGGGGTAACCTCAAAGCCAGAGCACTTTAAAGGGAGAAAGGTCCCATCTGGTCAGTCATTCAGTCACTCAACAAACTTTCACAGGGTGCCTGCTGTTATGTGCAGGGGTTCATCCCTCATCTCAGTGTCGTCTTTACAACCACCTGGAGGTGGGGGAGCAGGTACCATTATCCCCATTACGTAGATGAGAAAAAAAAGGCTGAGAGCAAGGCAGTCATTCACTGAAGGTTGCACAGCTCCATGACTTGCCCCAGGCAGCTGCTTCCAGAGTCACTCATAGCCACTGGGCTTCCCAGGAAGAGTGGTCAGGGGAGGGGCAGCTGTTCTGGGGCCTGCCTGGAGGAGAGGGGAGGCTGGGGTCCAGGAAGTTCTCAGCGTTCTTTTGGGAGGGGCCTGTTCCCCAACTCCTGCCCTGGCTCTGGCCTGAGGCGTCAGTGGCAACTGTGCACTGAGCTCTTCTTCTCTGTGGCTGTGGGGAAAGCAAACACCCAGCCGTCCACATACCATCTCTGGTGGGTGAGGTGGCTGCTGCAGGCAGGGCTCGGGGGCGGGGCTGAACAATTGTCACTGCGACTAGTCGCTGGGAGGACGGGCATGGGTTGGCCTACCTGACTTTGCAATCACAGCCTGGCCCAGCCTCTCAGAGACCTCGTCTGTAAAATGGAGCAACGACAGTGCCTACCTTAGGGGGTTGTGAGCATTCACCTGCTTAGAAGGGCCATGCACTTGAGTTGTTTAGCAGTTTTCCAGCACTTTCTCTGTGTCAGGCATAGTCCTGGGTGCCCAGCCAGAGCCCCGCCCTTCCTCTGAGAGGCCCTCTTTCGTTCTCAGTTATTCATTCAATGAATATTCACAGAAGTGTGACAGTCATGATGTTGACTAACATTTATCGTTTGCTGCGGTCAGATACAGCGCTGTACAACAGCTTTGTAGTTAATCTTTATAACTTCCCTCTTGGGCAGGTGAGATGTGCCCATTTTACTGATGAGGAAGTTGAGGCTCAGGGACATTGAGTATCTTGCTTGAGGCCTCTAGCTATTCAAGGAGCAGACCCAGGCCTATGGCTCTCCAGACACTGCCTTCTCTCCCTTCAGTGTTTCCAAGAGACCTATGGGTCCCTGAGCCCTGGGGGACTGGGGGTGGGAGAGACAGTTGCTGTCAGGGCAGAGGGGACCTGGGGGCTGCTGGGGATGCCCTGAGGAGGCCTTTCAGAGCCCCAAAGCTGCCTTGCAGCTCTCCTCCTACCCCATCCGCATAGGGGGCCCTGAGGGTCTCGCTATCTTCAGAATCAGATGTGCACACCTGCAGGTCCCACCCGGTGAGAACGGCCACTGTGAGCCGGAATGGAGACTGTCTGGGGTCATGGCAGACCTGCAGAGAATCTGATGAGGGTGAGGACCCTTTGAGTGTCTGAGAAAATGCACGCTGACCACATTTTCAAGTGAGATTTCAGGCAAGGGTTTTTGGACTGCATGGGCTACATCACGGTGTGTAGGGAGGGGCAGGGGAGTGGGGCGGAGAGAGAGAGACGCTGTAGAATGAGCCAGCTACCCTCTCCTAGGCAGGAGCTTCTCCTGCTCTCCTCTCCTCTGGGGGAGGAGCTGCCAGGATGCGGACAGCGGTCTTCGCTGGGGATGCAGAGGCAGATGGGCAGCTTTGGGCAGCTGGACGTGCCAGGCTGCCTGCACCTCCCCTCCTGCACAGAGCAGGCTCTTGTTCCGCCCTCTTGTCTTCTCTGGGCATCTCACCTCCCTGTTTCCTTGTGCCTTCCACCTCACCTCTGCTCCTGGGGTCTGCTCTGCCCAGACCCAGGGACAGGGGGAGGGATGGGGTGGGGTGGGTTTCCGGGTGCCAGTTCCAGCCATTGTCTGGAATGAGGGGGGCTGGGTTTGCCATGCTCATCCCTCTCTCTACCTCTTCCGATGGGATCTGTGGGTGGAGCACAAGTCAGGCCCAGGGTCCAGGGGCTGGGGGGAGGCAAGGGAGGGAGACTCTTCCTGACTGCCCTGGGCACCTGCGTGTGTGTGTGTGTGTGTGTGTGTGTGTGTGTGGTGGGGTGTGTGGATCTGGAGGATTCCTATCTGCCTCTGCATCCCCATCAAAGACCGCTGTCCTCATCCTGTGTGTGTTGGTGGACGCGTGTGGATCTGGAGGATTCCTCCAGGCGGCTCCGGGTCTCGTAGAAACAGCACTGGCTCTTCTTGAGCTCAAAACCCAGTTTCAAGGCCACTGGCAAAGTCACATACAGGGGGGAACTACCCCAGCCCCTCGGAGGAGCTTTGTGAGCTTGTCCAGGCTTCGAGGGGCGTTCTCGGTGTCTTCTCACTCCTCACAGGAATGCTGGGAGGGAGGTAAGTTAGAACTATTATCCACATTTGCGTGGGAAGCTCCTGGCAGGAGACTCTTCTGGCAGGGCCACAGAGCTTAGCCCTGCTCTGTGACGGCTCCTAACTTCCCTGCCTGGGAGGGGCTCCGGTTGGCCTTGTTCTTCTAGGGAGGGGTTTCAGTGACCCTCTCAGCACAAACCGGCCAAACCCCAGCCCTCAACCATGACGAGCTGAAGTTGTAGTAACCAGTTCCTTTGGGAACTTCACTCCTTCACTTGCTTTACTCCTGGGAGGGGTGACGCCTCAGATGCATTTTAGGCAAGTTGTGCCATTAGAATGGCCAGCAGTGGGAGCGTGGAAGGGGCTGTCACAGCCCAGGTCCTGCTGTAGGCTGGCACTGCAGCTGATGGATCGCAGAAGATCCTTTTCTGAAACACACCTATGGCATTCTCCTGCTTTTTCTGGGTAATGTTCTCAGTAACCCTGACCTCTCACCCATGCTGCCAGGATGAAGGAGTCTGATGCTCCCTGGGCTGCCCAGAGCCCCTGGCCCTGCTTAGCTCCCCACTTGGAGCGGGTGGGTCTCTCCTCCTGAAGACCTTGCTTGGGCTTCGGGTCCCACCCACAGCTCACGACCCTCCCCTCTGCACCTTCCAAATGCCCTTCCTTCCCCTCAACTCCTTTCCCCCACCTTTGCTTGGCTAATTGTGATTTATCTTTTAGGGCTCTGGGCTAGAAGCCGTGACTCCCACAGCTCGTGGAACCTCTCTCTTGTCTCTCCTGCAAGATCACTCGCCGTGTGCACACCCGCCTCCCCTGAGAGTCTACAGGCCTGGATTTTAGGGGAGCTAGAGTCTGTGTTGCTCACCACACCAGTCTCCCGAGGCTGGGGCAGATTAAATGCTCAATAGATACTTCTTTTCTCTTTTTCTTTTTTTGAGATAGAGTCTTGCTCTGTCGCCAGGCGCCAGGCTGGAGTGCAGTGGCGCAATCTCAGCTCACTGCAACCGCCGCCTCCCGGGTTCAAGCAATGCTCCTGCCTCAGCCTCCCAAATAGCTGGGACTACAGGCGTGCACCACCACACCCAGCTAATTTTTTGTATTTTTTAGTAGAGATGAGGTTTCACCATGTTGGCCAGGATGGTCTTGATCTCTTGACCTCAAGATCCACCCGCCTCGACCTCCCAAAGTGCTGGGATTACAGGCGTGAGCCACCGCGCCCCGCCCACATACTTCTTTTTCAAAATTTGTTTTTGCTTTTATAGTTTTAAAGTCTTAGGTCTTTTTGTATTAGTTTAGATACCGGGCAGGGGGGCGGGACCCATGCAGGTTTGTTCCATTGCATGGGTGTTTGCAGGTAGTGAGTATGGTCACCAATAGGCAGTTTTTTAGCCCACTCCCTCGACCCCCCATGCCTTCCCCAACTGCTGGCTGTCCGCAGGGTGTGTTGGTCTAGTGTTTATGTCCATGTCAATACACACTTATACAGTGAACAAAGGCACACCCATCTCAGGGTCAGAAGTTAACGTCACTCACTCATTTTCCTACTGGAGCAAAACTGAGGCTGAGCGGGTCAGCAGGACCCAGGGAGAGGCCCTGGCTAAGACCAGAGGCCAGCACTCTCGACCACGCCTTTGCTATTTTTCTTGCTTTTAGGAGCACCTCATGCCCTGAAGGTGATTCATGTAATAGCATTTTCAAAAGCCTATAATTTGTGCCGGCATTGGGCTTCATGGTTGAAGCTCAGCCTCATCCGTGCTGCAGGCAAAGGCAATGCCAATGCAAATGGGTGGCAAGCTGGGCCCGGGTGCCAGGGAAAATCAGCCTTCCTGGTTCCTCCCTGCACCCCGAGGAAGGCAGCACTTCCTGCTCGCATCTTCCACCCTCAGGAGAGTGTGGTTTGTCACCCGAGGGTGTCTCATAAAAGCTCAGCTTAATTAATCAATCACCAAGTGATGCATTGGTTAATGTGGGGACCCACTCCCCCGTGAATGACTGGCGCATTAATGAGTGCCAATTATTTCAGCATTAATAATTAATCTCCAACCACTCCAGAGAAGGAGTGGAAAGTACACAAGCCTCGAGTCGGCTCCATGAGCCAGCCTGCCACCCGGTGCTGCTCACCGCCTCCCCGGAGCATCTGAGCGGGGCCTCTTTGCTACTACTTTCCAAGGTGTGGAAAAAGCACCCTGGACTGGGTGTCCAGGGCCTGGACTGGGTTAGGAGCAAGGCTGTGCATTCCATGGGGGCAGGGGCTGGGCTTGCCTTTGCAACGCTCTATGTGAGCACTGGGATCAGTAGCCGTCACACAGCAGGTGCTCAAGAGATGCTTGCTGGTGGCTTGCTGTATACCCAAGCCCCGTCCCTCAGTGGTTGTGTGATCTCAGGCAAGTTTTTCACTGTGTCTGGCCTATTGTTTTCTCATTTGAAAAATGAGCGGGTTGGACTAGATCGTTCATTTATTTGTTCATTCATTCCTCTAGTAGGCACATAGTGTGTTCCCTACACAGAAGCCAGCATCCTTGTCCCTCTGAGGACAGTTATCTGCAGCCCACGAAGATTTGTGCTGCGGCTTTCCGTCATTCCAGTAGGAGAGGCAGGGCTTCTGGGCTTCTGCAGGCTGGGGAGGGAACTAGGAGTGGCCGGTCGTCCTGAGTTGGCATCATGTCAACTTCAGGTCCCAGGGGACACCTCGGTGTGCCCACTGGCCTGCACCTACAGGATTATGCTGTGGGCCTTGGTGGCCGGGGTGGTGACTCCAGCCATGGTGACGGGACAGCGTGTTGGCTTCCACATAGCATTGCCCCTCTTCTGAGCTCCAGTCCAGGATGGGCCCTCACTGCCCAGGGCCTGGCACCTGTCCCTGTTGGGTAGGCAGTGGTGGCCAGCACAGTGACTCAGAAACGTGCTGGTTTGTATTGGAACACCCCACCAGAGAGGTTCTTCTGGGTAAAAGTTTAAAAAGAAAACTCCTATCCTGTCGTTCACGAGTTGTGGGAAGGCAGGCCCTTTGCGGTTTAGTGGCTTTGGGGGTGGGGTGAAAGTGGGAGACCTTTCACAGGCTGGTTAGATCTGAGAACTGTGGAGAAGCCCATCTCACCTCTCTTTCTTTAGGTGGGGAAACTAAGGCCTAGAGAGGGGAGTGCCTGAGAGTCCACAGCTAATGGGCACAGGACTACAGGCCCCTTCTGAGCAGAGGCTGAACCCTCAGGTGTCATCCTCACCTGGCACATGGTTCACACCAGTGTGAACATGGCTCCAGAGGGTGAAGGTGGTCACCAGGAGGCCTTCCTGGAGGAAACAGGCCTCTGCTGGATGAGCCTTAGGCAGGCTCCTGCTCCTGGGCCTCCTCCTGTTGCTTCCCAAATGGGTACACAGGCCAGGGGCTAGGAGGGCAGGTCTGCCAGCAGATCAGGGATGGCTCTCCAGACCGCACCCTGTCCTAGCTGTGTGCCTTAAGGCCAGTGACTTAACTTTTTTGTGCCTGAGTTCTCTCATCCTACAATGGGGCTAAAAATAGTATTCACCTCCTGGGCTTGTTGTTCAGATTAAATGAGCTAATAATACCAAGAGCTACTACTGTGTCAGTGCTCACCACATGCCAAGAATCTTTCTAAGCCCTGTACATGTTTTAATCCACCTGACCCACAGCTCTGGGAGGTATCGGCATTTCTATTCCGCAGATGAAGAAACTCAGGTGCACACAGTGGAAGTGACTTGCCCAGGGTCATGCAGCATGGAGGGAGGAGCTGGAATTAAATCTCCTGAGTCCTGGGTCACGTGCTCTGAGTCCCCAGTCCTGGTCTTTGGGACCTGCACCCTGCTGACCTTGTGAGGTTGATTTGCCCCAGGGAGGGGGGTGCACCCTTTCTCTTTCCCCTGCCTCTCCTCTCAGGACCACCAGAGTGACTGTGACTCTCCTTCCAAGACAAAGCTGAGACAGGCCTCTGGAGTTGTTTTAGGAAATAGTGAAGCAAGCCGACAGCGCTGATTCCTCCAGAGTTCATGCCATCCTCTTCCCTACCTTTGGCCCCAATCCTTCTGGGTCAGCAGGTGCCCATGGATTCTGCCTGCTGCCACCAGAGCCGCAGAGCCAGGCATTGGTGAGGAGTGCTTCTGCATTGAAGGCACTCAGGTTCCATCATGGAACCGGGTCACTTGAGGATGCCTGACCCCATGGAGGCCATCAGGCTGCAGAGAGCTCGGGGAACCCCCGCCCCGTGAGCTGTGCAGAGCTCTGTGCTCTCACAGTGTCACTGCCGTTGATTCTAGAACAGGGTTTGCGGGCCAAGTCCACAAGCTAAGAATAGTTTTTACATTTTTAAACTGTTAAAAACAAATCAAAAGAAGAATATTGCATGACATGAAAATTATATGACATTCAAGCTAAATGCCTATACATAAAGTTTTATCTGGACACAGTGACCTTGTTCATTTATATATTAGTTAGGACAGAGACCCACTATTTTGGGTTTGCAAAGCCTAAATATTTATGGCTGACCCTTTACAGAGAAAGTTTGCTGGCCACTGATCCACAGCCTTCCTTGGCTGGCAGATGTCCCAGCAGGCCACCACATCTCCCCCTCGATCATGCCCTGGGAATCTCTCCTGGGTGGCCATGCTACTTCCATGACCATCCTCAGCTGATGGGTGCACCCGTGGCCCTGACCAAGATAATCACAGTTGCCTGAACATCAGAATGCACTATCAGTGAGTCTACTGAAGGCATTTAGAGAGTGAGGACCTGGAAGGTCAAGGGTGGCACTCTGTGATTCTCTAGAGCCCTTCTCATGCCCAGCACAGGGCAGGACTAAATAAATGCGGGAAGCACTAAGACCAGCAATACCAGTCGGGTGCGGTGGCTCACCCCTGCAATCTCAGCACTTTGGGAGGCCAAGGTAGGTGGATCACCTGAGGTCAGGAATATGAGACCAGCCTGACAAAAATGGAGAAACCCCATTTCTACAAAAAATACAAAATTAGCTGGGCATGGTGGTGCATGCCTGTAATCCCAGCTACTCAGGAGGCTGAGGCAGGAGAATCACTTGAACCTGGGAGGCGGAGGTTGCAGTGAGCTGGGATCATGCCATTGCACTCCAGCCTGGGCAACAGGAGTGAAACTCTATCTCAAAAAAAAAAACCCAAAAAACAAAAAACCAGCAATACCACTTCACATCCATTAGGTTGGCTACTATCAAAAACATAGACAATAACGACTGTGGGTGAGGACATGGAGAAACTGGAATGCTTCTGCATTGCTGGTGGGAATGCAAAATGGTACAGTCCTCGTGGAAAACAGTACAGAAGTTCCTCAAAAAATGAAACATGGAATTCCTATATGACCCAGCAATTTTACTTCAGGTATATTTCTCCCCAAATTGAAAGAAGAGTCTTGGAGACATATTTGTACACTAATGTGCATAGTAGCATTCTTCACAGTAGCCAAAAGATAGAAGCAACACCTTTGAACACTGTCCCTCAGCAGGTGAATGGGTAAACAAACATGGCATCGCCATACAGTGGAATATGATTCCGCCTTCAAGTGAAGACATTCTCACACCTGCTACCACGTCCATGAACCCTGGGGACATTATATTGAGTGAAACAAGCCAGTCACAAAAAGGCAAATTTCGTGATTCCACTTCTGCAAGGAAGCTAATGTGGAGTAGTGAAATTCACAGAGATGGAAAGTAGAATGGCGGTTGCCAGGGGATCCTGGGAGGGGAAGGCGAAGTTGATTTTAATGGTACAGAATTTCAGTTTTGGGAAGATGAAAAAGTTTTGAAGCAAGATGGTAGTGATGGTTGCCCAGTGGTGTAAATGTATTTAACGCAACTAAAGTATACACTCAGAAATGGTTACGATGGTACATTTTATGTTAGGTATGTTTTACCACAATTAAAAATTTAGGGCCAGGTGCAGTGGCTCACACCTGTAAGCCCAGCACTTTGGGAGGCTGAGGAGGGCAGATCACAAGGTCAGGAGTTTGAGACCAGCCTGACCAGCATGGTGAAACCCCACCTCTATCAAAAATACGAAAAGGAGGCTGAGAGAGGAGAATCATTTGAACCTGGAAGGGGGAGGTTGCAGTGAGCCGAGATCTCACCACTGCACTCCAGTCTGGGCAACAAAGAGTGAAACTCCATCTGAAAAAAAAAGAGTCCACAGTGCTGAGTGCTGCCACGGGCCGCCCACCATCCTCAGGTCGTCTTGTCAATCTCCACACTGTCCCTGTGATGTAGGATCTATTATTAGCCCACTTTGCGGATGGAAAAAAAGAGGCACCTCTGTCATGGAAGAGCAACCCTTAGCAGAGGAACAAGTGCCTGTAGCCCTCAGCAGCCAAACAGCAGGCCTAGCACAGAGGCGCAGGGGGACCAAGGGGCTGGAGAGGAGGGACCCTGGCTGGTCAATCTCGATGTGTTGCAGACCACAGCTTGAAGCCAGAATGAGGCTGGCTGCACAGAAGTCTCGGGGGCCCCCAGGGACCGCTGAGAGTCAGGGATCTCCAGGCAGCTCTGAAAGAGCCATCGCAGGGCTCAGGACAGAGACCACTGACTGCAAACTGCCTGGTGCCCTCAGGTAAGCCCCATTGGTTTGCACTTTCCAAGTGCCCGGGGCAAAGAAGTCCAGACCAGCGAGTCCCTCCCCAGAGCCCATGCCCTGGTTGGTGGTCACCTAAGGAAAACTTTTCAAAGAGGTCACACTACTCAAAGTGTGGTTCTCCCAGTATCCGCTTCCCCTGGGAGCTTATTAGAAATGTTCTCTGTAGCCCGCCCAGACCCACAAAGACTTAATCTGCTTTAACGAGATGCCCAGGGGCTCTGTGTCACAGTCAAGCTTGAAAATCTCCAGCCTGCTTGTCCAGGCACCTCTCCTCGCCATTATAGTACCATTCTTAGTGGGTCAGCAAGCATACCCATCAACAGGGCAATTGACAAAGATGTTCACTGCAACGTTATTTATGAAGAACAAAAACTGGAAATATCCTAAATCTCCAACAATAGGAGAAAGGGTCCTAAATTAAAAGACAGCCACTAAAATGCTCTTTTTGAAGAATAATGGAGTGGGACAGTGCTCATGCTGTGATATCATATGGAGAAGGTAAGCGCAGCAGTGCACACACAATCATGGACGCAGTCCCACACCTGCGCAAATGCGCCAGTATTTTAACTATGGGCACCCTATGGTTGCTGGGATTATGGGTGATGTTTTGTTTCCTTTTATTTTCCCGGGTTTTCCTAACTCTCTCAATGGATATGCCTTACAATAATTATAACAAAGCCACCAGTGAATGATATTATTTTTTAAAAATGAAAATGTGAGTGTCCCTTTAAATGATATCAATTCATCTGCTAAAGGGCCTTGCAGATGAGGTTTCGGGACACTTCCCAAGGCCTTGAGGCAGGAGGGTGGGAGGAGGGGATGTGTCGTAAGGCGGGTATGAGTGGCAGAGGCAGCATGGGCACCTCCCAGAGACCAGGCCTCGGGGGACTCTGGTTGGGGAGTGGAGGGCACTACAGGCCAAGGCCGCCTGCTCTGGGCCTTTGCTGCTGCTGCGTCCACTTCCAATAATACCTTTCCTTCTGCCCTTCTTTCCTGACCAACTCCCATCTGTCCTGCAAGATTTGGCTCAGGGACCACCTCTTCCAGGAAGACCTCTTGGATACCCCTACCCCCAGGCCTCTGGGCTCCCACAATAGCCTCCTGGGCCCCGTACAAAGAACTGTGAACATGTGATGGAAGATGTTTCAGGGACACATCATAGCTGTGTCTAGCACGCTGGACCCCAGTCACCAGCCCCTGAGAGGACCACAGTTCTCGTCCTATTCCCGGCTCACCTGGGCACCCCTGCTGTGAGTGTCCACTGGTGTTCCTGCAGCTACCAGCTCTGGCCTGGGCACCGCCCTCTCCTCCAGTTTCCACTCGTCAGTTACAAAGGGCCTACATACACGCCCCAAGCAGGACAATTTCAGGAAAACATTTAGGAACAGAAGCCAAGCATTCCTGGTAGACTCTGGTGCCCTTCTGACCCCCACCTCAGCCCTTGGGTCTCAGAGCCCCACTTGGCAAGGCCCCAGACTCCAGATCTTTCCAGATTGCCCCAAGCCCCTCAGTCGGAAGCCTGGCAGCAATCCAAGGCTGGGCAGGCACTCATGGTGCCCAGGTCTCACTGAGCAACTGTGTAGGAATGAAATGAGATGAGAAAGTGCCTGTTGCATGCCTGGCCAAGAGCACACACCCAAAGCCCCGCTTCACACTTGACGTGGGCCTATAAGGGAAAGGTGGTGGCCATTCTAGATGCGGCCCAGGTGAGTCTCTGAGTCCTGAGGACTGTAACTAGCCAGGTGAGCTGGCCAGACTGCTCCTTGAGGTGGCCCAGCCTTAGGCCAGGGCCTAACATCATAGCTGAACACATCAACCTTCTCTGGGGAGGCTCCTGGGTCAGCCTGCTCTCTCAGGGGCCACCCTGGGCACCCGAGGTTTCTAGGGTGGTGGTGACACCTGCCTCCAGCCCTGCCCCAGGTGAGGCCTGGCATCTGAGGGACCAGGCCACTCACATCCACTCACTCACATAGGAGCCTCACAGGCTGGGGAGGTGGGCGAGCTCTGGAGCACCCTGCCCTGCAGAGCAGGTGAAGACCGCTGGCTAGAGGACATGGATGGCTGCTGCCAGCGAGGTTGGAGACCAGGCTGAGCGCAAGGGAAGGTGCTTCTGCTGCTGGGTTCTGTGGTGTTTTCTAAATTTTTTTTTTTTTTTTGAGACAGAGTCTCACTCTGTCACCCAGGCTGGAGTGCAGTGGCGGGATCTCAGCTCACTACAACTTCTGCCTTCTGGGTTCAAGAGATTCTCCTGTCTCAGCCTGCTGAGTAGCTGGGATTACAGGCGTGTGCCACCACGTCTGGCTAGCTTTTGTATTTTTAGTAGAGACGGAGTTTCACCATGTTGGCCACCAGGGACTCTTATTCCCATGAGCAGTGAGCGGGTGGCCAAGATGGCTGGGACAGGCAGAGGGGACTCCAGTGCTGGCTTCCTGTCTGTGTCATCTGTGAGACCCTCTTTCATTCCACAGCTCCTCACTGAGGGTCTACAACGGTACTGTGGTACGGACCAGGGCCACAGTGGCTGATGAAGCAGACATGGCTCCTGTTCTTAGAGAGCTCATTATCTAGTGAGAGTGACAGATACGGACAAGTAAATAGATGCTGCGGTCAGGGAAGTCCGCTTCAGACGGGGCAGTGGGGGACGCTGAGCTTCAGAGGGGGCGATTCAGCTGAGTGCTAAAGAAGGAGCTGATCGTAGGAGCGGCTGTGTCAGGCTGGGCTGCGTCAGGCATTCCAGACATAGGGGACAGCATGTGCAAAGGCCCTGAGGTAGTAAAGGGCTTCCTGGGGTGAATCAGGAGAGGACACCACCATCAGAGGTCCCAGGGGCAGTGGCCTTTGTGGGGAGGAGCTCTAGGGGGGCTTTGGCAAGGGCATGGGAAGCTGACTTATTATTTCAAGACATCCCCTAGCTGCTGTGTAGCGAATGGACCTTGGCACGGGGAGAAAGGGACTGGGAGCCCAGCCAGAGGCTCCTGCAAGGTCCAGGTGGTGTAAAGATGTGCAGAAGAATCCGAACTTAGCTGGACTCCAAAGGCAGACAGGCAAGGCAGTCAGGGGCGGGCAAGCTCAGGGCCACGTAGCTGCAGGCTGTGCTGTGGAGGAGAGGCAGGGAGGGCCAAGCAGGAGGCTGACTCGGGTCTCTGGGGAAGGCCAGGACTGAGTGGCCAACCTCCGAGGGCTGAATGTAGGAGGCTGTGTTGCTGCCCTCCAGGGTGATACATGGGACCTGCCTGCGTAGCCCTGACCTTCCCCTGCCCAGGCCACACCACAGAATCGGCTGGGGCTCTTTGTCTTTGCTGCCATGACCTTGGGGCTGGGAGATGGGGACAGTCTCTATTAGGCCATGAAGTGGGCTCACAGGCCTTGTCCCATTGCTTCCTCCCCATGGCCTCATTTTTCGTGAAAGAGGATACGGAGCTGTCTATGGGCCAGAACTTCAGGGCACCCCGGGGCTGGTTCCCATGAGTGGAGGCTGGCATGTGTGTATGTGTGCATGTCCGTGTGTGTGTCCATGTGTGCCCGTGTGTGTGTGTGTAGGAGGATGATCTGGGGGATGCTTCATGGGGTGGAGCAGGCCGTATGCTGGGAGTGAGCTAAGCTCATCTCTCCCAGATGAGGGTCCCACAGGCATCAGCACAGCTTCCAAACTCACACAACGATGAGAACGATTGGATTTCCCATGCTCAGGGCATGGTTAAGGGGCTGGAGTCCACCTGCCAGCAGCCTGGGTCTCTGTGGGAATGGGACGGGCAAGGGGAGCCATGAGTCGGTGAAGTCGGGAATTTGTAGAAACTGTGTGTGGGAGTGGGGGCTAGTTCTAGATTCAAACAGGCTGGGAAACTGGCAGTTCCGGGCAAGTGTCCCTGAATGTCTGAGGGGCAGGGAGTCCCCATGCCCTGCCTGCGCAAATGGGCCCAGTCCCATGGGTTGCCTGGGGGGCTGGTGTTCTCCAAGCCACTCTCCTGCATCCCGTGGGCTGCCACGCAAGAATGCTGGCAGGTGGCGATGGGTGGGAGGGAGATGACTGTCAAGAGGAGGTCCGCTGAGCTGGCTCCCAGATGCTCAGAAGACTTTGCAAATGCCCCTGTGCCTGGGATCGCATCACTGAAGTCTCAGGAGGTATGCAAGGGCTGAATCTTACCTACTCTACTTTTTCATTAGCTGCCAGTGAAAGGAGGCCCAGAGATACTGCTTACCTTCCCAAGGTCACACAGCGACTAGGAGACTAGCAAGAGTAAACTCAGACAACAAATGCAAGGACACTCGATGAATCAGGGGTCTCTGGAGTCTCCCCTCCCTCCCTCCTTCCCTCCCTCCCTCCTTTTCTTCCTTCCTCTCTCCTTCCTTCCTTGTCACTCAAGAAAAATGTATTTGAATATCACCCAAAGCCGGCTGTGCCCTCAGAAATTCCTAGCCCGTGAGAGTCTCTTCCTGGGGGTGGGGGGCCCTCCGCCCTCAGAAGGGCTTGCGGGTTAACTGTTGCGATGAGCTATTTCTAAGGCAGGAAAAAGAGAAACTAGATCATTGAGCCCTGGGGAAGGGCTGTGGCTGGCACAGAAAATGATGGATCCTGTCAGCAGGCAGGCGGGGCCAGGGGCTCCTCCCTATGGCTGGGATTGGGGGCTGGTCCTGGGGGGTTTGTAGGGTCCTAGGGACAGGGGCAGGGCTTGTCCTCAGGACCTAATTCCTAAGTGTGTGAGCTCAGACAGGTCTTACATAGGACCCAAGGCATCTACGGTCTGAGGACCATGCACTCCAGCTTTCATGTTCTGTCTGTCTGTCTGTCAAGCTGCAAGTCTGCCTTACTCATCTGGGCCCTGAGTCACCTCATATCAACATGCCGCCCTTTCCTAGAACAGAGCTGGGCATCAGGGGGTGGCCCTGAGTCATTTCTGTCGTGTGGACCCTCCTGCCCTGTGAACCCGGGAGGGGCTGAATGGTGCGGCCTAGTGGCCGCCTAGAAGCCTGGGGGGACTTGAGGGCTGTTTTAGCCTCAAAAGAGGCTAGATAAGGACCCTGAGGGCTTCAGGGTGAGGGAGGAGTAGGGGAGGAACAGCCAGGGTAAACACCTGGGGGGAAGACCCCTGTCAGGCAGTGGCTGGGTGAGGGCAAGAGGAGGGAGGGTGAAGGGAGGCCGGAGGCGTGGCCAAGGGGATGAGTTGAGTGTTGGAGTGTGAGAACCCAGTGTGGTGCTTAAAGGTGTGGGCCCCAGCGCCGGCTGCCTGAGTTCGAATCCCATCTCCTCCCTTTCCCAGGCTGTGTGTCTTCGGGCAAGTGACTCCATCTTTTAGCCTCAGTTTCCTTATCTGTGAAATGGGATAAAAGTAGTAGTGTTGGCGTCATCAGGTTGTGGTGAGAATTCAATGAGAGAATGCATATAAAGGACTTGATGTGTAATAAATGCCCAATAAATGTTAGCAAGCTTCACCGTCACCATCTCATAGTCATTGTCTTCATTGCTGTAATTGTCCTTATTGTTGTGATCAGGAGAAATGGAAATGGGCCTGGCACCCAGACACTCAGGAGGGAGGTCCTGGATGGAAGGAGGGAATTGGAAGTTTTCTGCACACTGGGAGCATATGGGGAGTGCAGGCGAGGAGTGGTGAGGTCCCCTGGGGTGACTGTGTGCAGAGGAGCAGGGGCAGGGCTGAGGAAGGAACTCTCCAGAAGGTGAACACGTAAGCGTCAGGTGGATTGACAGGAGGACAGAAAGGGGAGTGTACAACTGAGGAGCCTCGTACCCACCTCCCCAGCCCCAATGCCAGCCTCTACGAGTCCGCAGCTGCTTCGTTTTTCAATTACAGCAGTGACATTAAAATATAATTCATATCCCATCCAATTCACTTATCTAAGTGTATGATTCAATGGTTTTTAATATATTCAGAGTTGTGCAACCATCACCACAATTTCAGAACATTTTTGTCACCCGTGTTCACCGGCAGCCACTCCCTTCTCTCGACCCCTATGCCACCTCCACACCTGCAGGCAACCCCTCATCTACTTTCTGTCTCTGTAGATTTGCCTTCTCCAGACATTTGAAGTAAATGCGATCACATGACGTGCGGCCTTTTGCATCTGGCTTCTTTCACTTGGCAGGGCGTTTTTAAGGTTCATCCACATTGCAGCCGGTATTAGACCTCCGCTTCTTTTTACAGCTAAATTACATTCCCTTGTGTGGGTAGAGCACGTTTTGTGTATCCACTCATTCGTTGCTAAACATTTAGGTTGTTTCCACTTTTTTGCTATTTTGAAGAATGCTGCTGTGAGTATCCATGTATGAGTTTTTGTGCGAATGTTTGTTTTTGGTTCTCTTGGATACATACCTAAGAGTGGAATTGCCAGGTCATATGGTAACTCTGTATTTAACTTTTTGAGGAGCCACTGAACAGGTTCCAAAGTGGCTGCACCATTTTACATCTCTACCAGCAAAGCACAAGGATCCCAATTCCTCCACATTCTCTTCAGTACACTCATAATCTCTTTTCCTGATGATAGTCATCCTAATGGGTATGCAGTGGTACCTCATTGGGGTTTTGATTTGTATTCTCCTGGAGGCTGGTGATGCTGATCATTCTTCATGTGCTTATTGGCCGTTTGTATATTTTCTCTGGAGAAATGTCTATTCAGATCCTTTGCTCATTTTTAAATTGGATTATTTGTCTTTTTTTTTTTTTTTTTTTTTTAGGTGGAGTTTAACTCCTGTTGCCCAGGCTGGAGTGTGATAGTGTGATCTTGGCTTACTGCAACCTCTGCTTCCTGAGTTCAAGCAATTCTCTTGCCTCAGCCTCCCGAATAGCTGGGATTACAGGCATGTGCCACCACATCCGGCTAATTTTGTATTTTTTCAGTCAGGGTTTCTTCATGTTTGTCAAGCTGGTCTCAAACTCCCGACTTCAGGTGATCCACCTGCCTCTGCCTCTCAAAGTGCTGGGATTAAAGGCATGAGCCACCTCGCTTGGCGGATTATTTGTCTTTTTATCATCAAGATGTAAGAGGTCTTTATATAGTCCAACTACAAGTCCCTTATCAGAGGTATAATTTGAAAATACTTTGTTTCCCTTTGTGTTTTCTTTCTGCTTTTTTGATAATGTTCTTTGATGCATGAAAGTTTTAAATTTTTAAAAAATCCAATTTATCTGTTTTCTTTTTCTTTTTCTTTTTTTTTGAGATGGAGCCTTGCTCTGTTGCCCAGGCTGTATTGCAGTGGCATGATCTCAGCTCACTGCATCTTCCACCTCCTGGGTTCAAGTGATTCCCCTGCCTCAGCCTCCTGAGTAGCTGGGACTATAGGTGCATGCCCGAACGCCTGGCTAATTTTTTTGTATTTTAGTAAAGAGACGGGGTTTCACCATGTTGGCCAGGCTGGTCTCGATCTCTTGACCTTGTGATCTGTCCACCTCGGCCTCCCAAAGTGCTGGGATTACAGATGTGAGCCACCACGCCCGGCTGTTTTCCTTTATTGCTTTTGCTATTGGTATCATATCTAAGAACCTACTGCCTAATCCAAAGTCATGAATATCTATATGTATGTTTTCTTATGAGAATTTTATATTTTAGTTCTTCCATTTAGGTCTTCAGCTTGATTTCTGTATATTGTGGGAGGAACGAGTCCAACTTCATTCTTTTGCATGTGGATAGTCACTGGCCCCAGTACCATTTTTTCAAAAGACAGTTCTTTCTCTATTGAATTATCTTGGCACCTTTTAAAAAATTAGTTGACTGGAGATGTGAAGGTTTATTTCCAAACTTTCAACTTGATTCCATTGCTCTATGTCTATCCCTGTGCTGCTAACAAACTCACTTATTTACTGTAGCTTTGTAGTAAGTTTTAAAATCAGGAATTGTGAATCCTCTAATTTTGTTTTGGTTATTCTGGATTCTTTAAATATCTATGCGAATTTTAGGATTAGCCTATTACTTTTTGCAAAGATGCCAGCTGGAATTTTAATGGAGATTACATGGAATGTGTAGAACAATCTGGGGAGTATTGTCATCTTAACAATATTAAGTCTTCTGATCCATGAACATGGGATTTATTTCTATTTGCTTACAACATCCTTTATGTCTTTCAACACATTTTTGTAGTTTTCAGGGTATAATTTTTGTAATGTTTTGGTTAAATTTATTCATAAGTCCACTTTAATACCATAGTAAAAGAATGTTTTTAAATTTTTATTTTCATATTGTTCATTGCAAGTGCATAGGAATAGAACAGATTTTTGTGTATTGATCTTGTATTCTACAACCTTGCTGAACTCATTTATTAGTTCTAATAGATTTTTAGTGGATTCCTTAGAATTTTACATAAACAAGATTAAGTCAGCAGCAAATAGAGATAGTTTTACTTCTTCTTTTCCAATCTGGATGCCTTTATTTTAGGCATGTCTAAGTGCCCTGGCTGGAACCTTCAGAGTATCCACTTTTGCACAGAAAAGGGCCCCCCACTCCATGCGTCCACAGATTCTAGAGCTGCCCCACTCAGCTTCTGAGGCCCTCACCCAGTTTCCTCCCTGTCATTGCCAGCCTGTACTGGTGACTTCTCACTTGACTAGTGCCATCCTGTTTTCCCAGCTCCTGTTTCCTCCCGACCCCCAGAATGCCCTTCTTGGTTCAACCCAGCTCCTGCACCCTTCCACCCCAACTATGCTGTGGAGGGCAGCTACTTCCTCCTCACTTCCTCTGGCATCCCTGGGCAGGGCTGCTGATCAGGAGGCATGTGGTCATGTTGGAAGGAAGCAGTCCCAGAGCCAGGCAAGGAGTCAAGGCCATCACAAAGTTCAGCAAGAGGTGGGCTCCGTGTGGGTCTGGGGCCGCCAGAACTCATCGCTCAGAGGTCCCCATTGCTGGAGCAGGAGGCAAGTCCTGAGATCAGTAGGGCAGGAGTGGGACCGCTGCCAGCTGGTCCCGACGGTGACCCACGAGGCAGGCAGGAGTGAAGCCTCCCCCAGCCGACCTCTGCCTCCCTGTGTGGGGGTGGCCCAGCCTAGCAGGCTGAGAACCACGCAGGGAAGCTCGGAAGATTTCCCAGGCCAGGAGAGTAGCCAGGAGGTTGGAGATCAGCAAGAGTCCCAGGCTAGAAGGGGGCAAATAGCCCCCGACACTAAATGGGGAGAAATGCAGTGCTGCATTTTGGCAACGTCCCATCCTCAGGTGAGGCCAGCACTTGGAGAGAAAGCAGGCGGGAGGGAGGTGACCATGGGCAGCCAGCGGGGCAGCAAGCACAAACCAAGTGGCCCCGCTCGTGTTTGCTTTCCTCATGGGTTAGCATGGGCATGGACATGGTGCGGAGGCTGCGAGGTGCTTTAGGCAGGGTGTGATCCGTTCTCCCAAGGCACCTTTGTGAACTTGATGAAGAAACGAGGAGGGTCAGGGAGTCAATTTAAAGACGGTGGCTTCCTTTTTTTTAAAATCAGAGAATTCAGCACCTCCATGTTGACCTGGAAGGAGCCTCACCCGGTGCAGAATTGACCTACAGCGCCTCACCTTCATGTTGAACTACAGTGCCTCACCCGATGGGGAGTAGATATCCTCAAGGCCTCCACTGTCTCCTGAGCCTGTGCATCCTGGCTTAGGGAAAGTCACTTATGCTTCCTCCCCGCAGGACTTCCAGAGTCTGCATTGTGTTTTGTTCACTGGGAGTGTTTGAGACAGACATGCATACACAGACACACATATACAGACCAATATAGACACACACACAGACACACAGGCACACATAGACACACACACAAACACCCACACATACGCACATAGACATACACACACAGACACACAAAGACACACAGACACACATAGACACACAAAGACACACAGACACACATAGACACACACAGACACAATACACATGTAAACATACACACACACATAGACATGTAGACATACACAGACATACAGACAGACACAGACACACACAGACATCCAGACATACATAGACATACAGACATAGACACACAGATGTACACACATATACACACACACACATATACACACACACATGTAGACACACATTGACATGTAGGCATAGACACACACATAGATACACACACACTGAGACATACACACATAGACACACACACTGAGATACACAAACACACACAGACATATAGACACACACACATAGACACACAAACATACATACACAGACACACACACTGAGGCACACACAGACATACACACACAGAGTTTCCTGTGGACACACAATCACACGTATGAAGGAGGAAGAGGTTGGCTCCCCTGTGCCTACGGGGAGGGAGAGCAGAATGCCTCAGATGGGCTTGATTTCTGAGGGGATCTTAGTCATATCAATGCTAAGTTTTTGCCTTTTTCTTTTACTAGAATAATGTATTCATGAATTTACTTGCAAAAAAATTAATTGCCATGCAAAAAGAATGTTTTTTAAAGAAGTAAAACGACTTCCAGGGTCTGGCAGCAGAACCATTACAGTAAGACAGAGACTCCCACAGTTGGCTTTGGTGATGCAGACGTTTCCTGGGACCTGGCCCTTGCCAAGCCCATGAGAGCGGAGCCCAGAGTGAAATAAACCCCTGGCCTCAGTGCTTCCAGGACAGTGGGGAGGCCTGCATGGAAACAGAGACTTTCCCTTTGATGGAGAAGAAACCCCCGGCTGCATAGAGGGAGGGGGAGGGAGATGCTAGGTGGGGGGCGGGGGATGTGAAGGGTGGCTCTATGGAGGACAGGATGCTGCGGCCAGGTCCCGAGGGATGAGCCAGAGGTACTCCATGAAGGAAGGGCATTCAGGGAGAGAAGGGCAAGGCGGAGGCTGAGGGAGTTGCCATCAAGCGTGTCAAGTGCTTACCAAGGCCGGTCTCTGCTCCACACGCTTTACACTGACTTCACAGCAGGATAATGTGGTGGGTCCTAAGTCGTCCTCATTTACAGATGAGCATACCCAAGCACAGAGGGCTGAAGAAGCTTGTGTAAGGTCCCACCGCAGGCACCTCGGTCTGAGCTCTTAACTACTGTGACTCTCAGGTGATGGGAAAGCGAGCGGGGAAGCACAGTTAGAAGAGTGACAAGGAGTCCCAGATGGTGATGGAGGAGGGGACAGTCATCTTTACTTAAAAATCTCCCTGGGGCCTGGAAGGGGAGGTGGTCCTTTTCTGTGGGGGCTGTGTTGTCTCAGAAGCTATGCCCTGTCTAGGGGTCTACTGAGACCCCGGTCCTCAGCCTCAGTCTGTCCCCAGCACAGAGTACCCCGTCCCAGCCTCCCCGGCTTCTGTTTCCTAGTGTGTGCGATGGGAGGAAAACCTCAGTCAGAGCCCTTTGTAGTGCTGTTGTATAGGACAGAGCAATGACAGTATTTAGGTGCATAGGAGAGTTTAGATCCAGGCAAAGAGGAAAGCTGGACAGACCCGGGGCTCCCTGGGAAGGGGAGGGGAGGAGACCAGCCCTGATGAACCATGAACGTCTCCTCCACCAGTGAGACCAGAAGGCAGTTAGCATGCTCCCGGCACCGCCCCATCCAGTCCCCGCAGCAACCCTGAAAAGGGAATGTTCTTGTCTGAGGTGCAAGGCCAGAGGTGAGCTGCCTGCGGTCATCACACTTGTGGGGTGGGGGTTGGGCCCTGGGCTGGGAGACCCCTGGCCTTCATAGGGGAAATCAGTTCCTGGAATCTCCAAGAGGGATGGGCTGCCTCCTGGCTGCAGCACCTCACCCCCACCAGGACACATTGCTGAGCCTGAGGACAGGCCTGAGGACAGGCTTGAGGCTGGGGCCCTGTGCTGAAGGCAGCGTCCTCCTCCCTGGCTGGGAAGCCCACCCTTCACATGAGACACCTGCCCCTGTGGCTGCCGAGGAGCTGAGGGTGTGGCCAGCCCAGAATTTGGACAGGGCCAAGAGTCTGGGTCACTTTGGTCCCCTTGACAATGTTTGAGGCATCTATTCTGAGAGGGGTTATCCCCGGGTTGCCCCTCACTGCCTTCCCAAGGAGAACTCCCTGCCCCCAGTTCCCAGACCCAGGCCCTGCGCAGGTTCCTTCCCTTGCCCCAGCCACCAGCCGATACCCCTTATCGCTGTTGTGTCTCGTGGCTGGCTGGGGGGCCTCTTGATCTCCAGCTGCAGTTGTAGGCTGGCCAGGGCAGGCTTGAGCTCCCCTTTGCCCCAACTGCTCAAGAGGCTCCTGCCCTCCACGGGCTGGAGAACCAGTTCATGAGTGCTTCTCAACTGACAGAACCTTGGGAACTGCCACAGAGCCAGCAGCCCTGGACTCACACCCAGGCTGACTTCACTGCCTCCTGGCTGAGACGGGCAAGCTGGGCGCCCCGAAGTCCTCACTGCCTTGTTGGTCCTTTGGGCATGGAAGGTCTTCCTGCAGGGTGGGGTGGTATGAATGGGGACCCCATGGTGGGAACCGAGGAAGCAGCAGAGGTTTGCCTTCTACCAGGGTCTCCCGAGACCTGTCAGGTTTCTTCCCTTGCTGGTGTGCGGCTTTGAGCATCCTCAGTGCTGGGTTTCACTCCTTCCCGCCAGGGCTTGGTGAGTCCTAGTCCAGCTACACGGCCAGCAGGTCAGGTGCCTGGAGGCCGGATGAGGGCTGCTCAGCCACTGCCCTACTGTGTGGTCCTAGGCAGAACACCCCCAACCCCCTGCCCAACCCCACCTTGGCTGGCTTCAGTTTGTCCCATGAGAAATGAGCAGGTTGGACAGAGTGTGCTTGAATGCCTTTTCTGTGTGTTGCCCAGCCCTGGCAACGCAGTGACCCTCCCTGCAAACCCCACGTTGCATTTCACCCTGGCCCCAGGAGACAGGTCTGCATGCAGGAGTGCTGAGGAAAGTCAGAATGGCAAAGCCCAGAGGCCACGTGGAAGGCAGACATTTAGAGCAGGAGGGCCTTGGCCTTCGGGGTGAGGAAGCAGTGGGCCCAGGGGACCTTAGTTTAGACTCAGCCTCTGCCACTGACTGCTTCGGCACGAATGGTGGAAACTGGGGCACTGGTAGAACCACAGAGGGGGGTCTTTCCCCAGGGACGAGGGACCTTCTGGTGCCCCTCCTCCCAGTTGAAACACATAGGTGACTTAGCCCAGAAAGCATGGCCATGATCTGAGTCTCAGGCGGTCTCGGCAGCCCCAGCCAGCCTAACCCTGGTGACCTTGGCATTTCTTCCTCTCTGGTGTCTAATCTCCCCTCTCACCCGCGGCAGCCCCTCCTTCCCTGTGCTCTGCTGCCTGGGGGGCCCACCCTCCTTATTCCCTTCTCCTCTGGGGCCCACCCCATCCTGCCTTCCTCTTTCCTACCCCTTCAGTGACTTCAAAATAAACCAACACAAAGAAAAGGTCTCCTGGAAAGACTGATGCCACAGGTGGATTCGATTGAGCCGGGCACAAGGACAAGGTGTGGCCTCAGGCTCCGTCCCCCCGGCGTGGGGCTGGCTCTGGCATCCACTGTGGTCCTGCTCAGTCAGCCCTCACAGTGTGCCTGGCACCCACAGCAATGGTTTTCTGTGATCCACATAGCAATCCAAGGAGGAGGAATTGTTAGGATTTTCATTTTACAGGTAAGAAAATTGAGGCACAGCTGTTAAGTAAAATGTCCTAAGCCACAGCTGTTTAGAGCCAGGATTTAAACACAAGTCCACTGACCCAGGATCTCAACTACAATGCTGATGCAGCAGGGGCCAATCTCTCAGTCTCCTTGGGCCTCAGCTCTTCCATCTGTAAAACGGGGTCATAGCATGTTCCTCAAAGGGCTGTCTTAGAGGTTTGATGGTGTCCTAATTCCAGAGTCTGGTATAGCGTCTGCTATGCAGCAGGTGCTCAATGGATGTGTACGCCTTTTCTTTCCTGTTCTCTCTGCGATGGGGTTGAATCCCCCAGCGTCACCTGGCTATGACCCCACGAAGTCAGGCTCCATGACTGGTTTAAATGGAGACTTGACGGGGAGGGGAGGCCTCACAGGAAGCACCACGTACCTTGGTCCCTGGCTTAAGGGTCTGGCCACTCCAGTCCCCACCCACACCCTCTGCGGGCCACCTAATGTGGGGAGTGGGAATACCGCCCTACAGACCCCTCCCTTCTCTGGCCCCAGGCAGCCAGTCCCATGTCCAGCCTGCCAAAGCCCTCTGCAGCCCCAACCCCTGCCCACGCCTACCAACCCCTACTCCCAGGGGTGGAGGGGTCTCCTTGCAGGAGCCCAGAAGTTCCTTTCCTGTTCCAGCAGCTCCCCAGGCTGGTGCAGGAGTCGTCGAGCCAGGTGGGGAGGGGCCCTTGAACACCTCTGTCCCAGCACGTGCCAGCTGCACACAGTGCCTCTCTACTCACGTCCCCTCTGTCCCCAGCACCTCCTGACCCCACGGGCTGCCCTCCTCACACCCTCCCCTGGGAAAAGTGGAGCCATTTGTCAGGGGCCTTTCTCTTCCCACAGCCCAGTCCGCACTCGTTGCGTCTGGCTCCTCTCTTTGGGTCCTGCCTGGGTTGCCGTTGCTCCCTTTGCTCCCTGCAAGGCATCCGGGGCTGGCTCTGCCGCTCTGTCCCTCCCGGTCTCCTACGGCCGCAGCTGGCTGACCGGCCCATGCTGCGCTTTCCTCTCTGGACTCAACTCACTGTGACTCTAGCATCGCTTAGTGGATCCAGCCTCACCCCATTTACAGGTGGAACAACAGAGGCTTCATGAAGACTCCCAAGACCTGATGAGCCTTAGGCCAGCCTGGAGCCCCGTTCTTCTGCTCCCCTGGGGGCCCACTGTCCAGGGCACCAAGAGTTATTGGGTGACACCCCCCGCCAGGGAGAGCTGCAGGGCTCTGCGCTGCGTGGGGCCTGCCCTCCTCAGCCTGTGCCTCTGCATGGCTGCAGGTGCGGTGAACATCAGAGCCAGACAGATCTGGGCTTCCATCTGACTCCGTCTCTGGCTGGGCACTCTTGACCATTTACCCAAGCTCCCTCAGCCCTAATTTCCCCATCTGTAAAATGGGTTGATGAGTACTTATACTTGGGCTGTGAGGATTCAGTGACACAGTATTGTAAAATGCCTGATGCATGGAAGGCGGGAAACCAATGATCATTTTCATTATGATGATGGGGCCCTTGGTCAGAGGATGCGCTGACGTGGGTGGTGGTTGGGGGCTGGGATTTCAGGTCAGCAGATGCGCCTGTCAATACACAGCCCAGGACTTCTGCAGGAGAAGCGGAAATTGCATCCCTGCCTTCTGATGGCCAGTGCTCTGGCTGGGGTGGGGGGCGGCCCGTGGGTAACCAGAGGGGCAGGAGAAGGGCTCAGGACAGGCCAAAGGCCAGGGGAGAGCAGGCTGGGTAGAAGTGGGGAGCAGCTGGACGTTGGCCTACAGAGAAGTGGGAGGTGAGGCCGGCAGGAAGAAGCCAGTGAGGGTGACGTTGGCTTTCACTGCCCTGCCAAAGGGAAAGGGAAGGAGGGGTGGAAGAGGACAGTGCCCTTTATAAACACAGTCTCCAACCATTCCTCTGAGTAGGAGAGACCTTCACCACCACTTACATTTGAGGAAACCAAGGCTCAGAGAGGTTAAGTGACTTGCCCAAGGACATGCAGCTGCCCTAAATCGTGGACTTCAGGTTTAATTGGAAGGCCAGAACCACTGTGGACAGGTGTTCGGGCTGATGCAGAGCACGGATAAGCACGGCCAGAGGATGGGACAGAGGAGAGGGTAGGTGGGTCGCACTAGGCAGGGGTCTCAGGGCACCTGTGCAGGCTAGAGGAGTTCATATTTGCTCTGGTTGCAAATCTGGGAGAGGACTGGCCTCTGCACCCTCAGAAAGGGGCAGGTGACCCAGACTTCTTGATTTTTGGCACCCCCAGCTCCAACTCTGTGGCCTGGGGCTCTGATGGGCTCCTTTCTTCTCCCCACCATGTCCCTCCTCCTGCCACACCACCTAGCCTGGCTTGTTCCCTGAACTTAGAGCCCTGGGCCTGAGGGAGAACAAGGCTGAGGGGTCTGCAACCCTGCTGATCCTCCCATTTCTGAGCCTGGCTGATGATTCCAGAGCTGAGGCCGCACGCACCCTGGGCCCAGCAGTGTGGCAGGCTCAGGCAGGCAGAGCCACTTCAAGGGGTCCCAGAGAGTGTGTGTGCTTTGGGCAGCCCCCGCCAGGGCCCCGCCAAGCTCAGGCCCTACCAAGTCTGCCCCGGGCTGGCCTCTGCTCTCGAAGACCAGCAGTTTATTCAATTCCACACAGGAGCTAGTTTGTAAAGAGGCTGGTGGCCACCCAACCTAACCCAGACACAGTGCTGAATCCAAAAAGCAAGTGGGTAGCAAGACTGGGGAGGGGTTGGAGTGGGGGTGGGGTGTGCCCCAGCAGAGAGTCAGCAATTCAGAGCAAAGACTGGGCACCAGTCTCCCGAGTGGGCAGAGAGGACAAGGAGGGCTTGGGGCCTCCTCACTTCTTACCACAGGGCAGGGCAGCCAAGGAGAGCAAGGAGCTGGTTAAGGCAGGTGTCCCTGTGTCTCCGATACTGCATGCGCATCAGTGGGTCTGCCCTTCAGTGGTGGCGTGCCCAACCTTGTGCCAGAAGTGTGCCCTAGAAGCCACTAGGGATACCTGTGGACACTTACAGGGATGTGGGGAAACAGACCCCCATCAAGACATCCAGGGGAAATTACCTGTTGCATGTGTGTTCATATTTGCTCTGGACACTTCTAAGAGGACAAAATGCACTAGTGCATTCATTCATTTCATAAACCTTTACTGAGCACTTACTATAGCCCCAGCACCAGGGTTTCAGAAATACAAAAAATGGAAGAAAAGAATCTTGTGTGTATTGATTTTCCAACTCTGTGCCACAGGCAAAACACTTGTGCTTGTACTGCTCTGCAGGAGAGCCCCACGTGCCCGCCACCATCCTCTGCATCTCAGCTCTGACTTGGCAGCCCTGCCATCTCAGACTTCAGCAGATTCTTTATGTGGCTGCAGTGAGAATTAAGTGACATAATCCATGTACAGTGCCGGGCACATGGAAGGTCATTCAGGAAAGATGATTAAACTACTCACTCGGGGACACCGACTGGTAAGTGACGGAGCCTGGGTTTGAACCCAGGTCTGTTGAATGCCAAGCCCGGGGAAATTGGAGACGTCTTAGCCACTTCTTCTGCCCCCCCTTGTCCTGTCTATTTGGCTATGGGGGGGCCATGCCCCAGAGCATCCACAGGCATTCCAGCATCCTGCAGGTTCCTCAGCATGCAGTGATCCTCAGCAGGATGTGGGTCCCTCCTGGGTAGGGACCAGGTGCCTCCCCAAGTCCTCCAAGCAGAGGGAGCAATGCTTTCTGCCTGTTGGACGTGGGTTGCTCCGCTGGCTGGCAACTGGGTTGAATTATGTTTGTTTTGAACTTGATTGTGTTTAGAGGAGGAACATGCTTTAAAAGAAGGGCAGGTGAGGCAGTGAGTCAGGGAGAGAGTGGCCCACCTGTCCCCATGTGGCTGCTGAGCTTCCCATTACAAAGCTGCCCTGCCAGGTGAGCTTCCCTTTCTGCAGCCGTGTGCAGACCCAGCTGCTGGAGCCACAAGGAACAGGTGTCAGGAGCCTCTGGCAGGTGAGCAGACTCAGAGAGGCAGGAAGACCAACAGGGGTGTGGTCTGATTCCACTCTTGACTTGCTGTGCAATCTTAGGAGTGAATCCCTTAGCCGTTGCTCCTCAGCTTAGAGAGTTAAAACACACGCGCTATGTCCTTGTCAAGGCCTCTCAGGCAGGATGGCCAATTGTCTCTGTTTGCCTGGGACTGTCCCAGTTTTAGCCCCGAGAGTTCTATACTCCAGGAAACTCCCCAGTCCTGGGCAAACTGGACCTTTGGTCACCCTATGGATCTCATCTGCACCATCTCCTAATCCCTCAAGCTCCCCACAAGGCAGCTGTGGATTATCATCCCAGTTCATAAGTGTGGAAAGCAAGGTGGGCAGAATTTCAGTTTTAGATGGTGAGACATTCTGCTCTCATGGTTGTAAGACAAAGTGTTTTGAAAAGCAGAGGTGCATGCCAGAGGACGGGGCAGACAGCAGGTAGGGCCTGCTAAGATCTCCTGGGCTCCTCTGAGGTTGAAACTGACCAGGCATGAGAACCGGCGGGGTGGGCTGTAGGCTGTGGGCTCTGAGGATGTGCCAAGGCTTGGGCTAGCTGGTCAGGAAGTCCCTGGGGAATGATATACCTGAACTCCCAGGCCCCAAGCTCCCACCTGTAAAGATGCTCAGGGGAAGCAGGTGCCCAGAGTCTCCACCTCCCTGTGAGTCTGCTGCCTGAGCTGGCTGCCCTGGGCAGTGCTGTGGCACCACTAGGCTCATTCATTTTTCAGGAAACAGATGCTTAGGGAGAGCCCACTTTGTGCCAGGCTCTGGGGACTGAGTGAGAAACAAGAAGTACAGCCCCTGACTTTATTAAGCTGTCAGGCTGCTGGGAGAGACAAATACACAAACTGCCAGAGACTGGTTTAACTGCAGTTGTGGTCAGTACCATGAAGGAGAAAGGAAGATCAGAGCTTATGCGGAGGCCTTAGCCCTGGCCTGGGAGCCCTTGAGGAGTGTGCTTGAATGGGACCGCAACGGTGACCAGGGAGCAGCCAGGGGAGCTCTCTGGGGTTGTGATGAGGCTGGTCCCTTTTTGGCTGTGTGGCCTTGGGCAGGTTACTTGGCCTCTCTGAGCCTCAGGTATTTCCTCTGCAGTATGGGGATGGTATACATCTACTTCTCCCAGCTGATGGGAGGCTTCGGTGAGGATTGTGGAAGCAGCAGGCAGAGGTAGGCACTTCACTGGAGGACGAGCTCCCTTTGATCCGCTGCCTGCGTGCCTGGGCTGTGCCAGGGAGGGGGGATGAAAGACGCCTGGCCAGGACCCCCAACCCAAGGTTCTGAACTGGCAACCTCCAGTTCAGAAGAGGCACTTGGCTTCACTCCAGCCCACAGCTGAGGACAGGGGACAACTCAGGTGAGTGGAAGCATCAGGATGGTTCACCAATCAAGGGCAGCTGTGGGTCTGACTGTACTCTTCTGCTTCGGTGCCTGCAGGGGTACCCAGAGCTGCTTCCCCTGAGCCCAACAGCCAGATGTTTCACTCCTGCCCATGAGGCTCTTCGTGAACTTTAAACATCCTACAATTCTACACTGTGGTTTTCCAGGTGTGGACCCCAGACCAGCAGCCTCAGTATCACCTGGGAACTTTCAGAAATGGAAATCCCTGGGTTCCTCCCCAGACCCAGGAGTCAGAGACAGGGGGTGGAGGCAGCCCCCAGGGGAGCTGCTGTTTGCTGAAGTTGGAGAGCCCCTGGGCTACAAGGTGTCACACTTTCAAAGCCCCATCAGTCTGTGTCACCACCATGTAACCGTCATGGCAATAGCAGCACTTGATGTGTGCTGGTCATTTTCCGTGTGCTGCCCGGTCCCCAGAATTTTACTTGCTTTGTGTAATTCGGTCCTCATAACTGCCTGTGAGGCAGTCATGGGCATTACTCTATGTCACAGATGGGCAAACTGACACTTGCCCAGGTCACACAGCAGATGGTCACAGAGCCAGGGCTCACACCCAGGCACTGGGCTCACGACTCATAGCATGAGCCGCCAGGCCACCCTTGAGGTTCAGCTGACTGGGTGACATGGCCAAAGCCATGACTCTTGAGCCAGCTGGAACCTTCAATGGCCAGCTCTGCCATTCACCTGGCACTGCCACTGAGGACAGATCACTTCACTGGCCTCAGTTTTCCCATCTGTAGGAAGGAACAATAGCACCTACCACATGAGATCATTGTGAGGATTCCATGAAATAATGAAGGGAAAACTGGGGAGGCAGGAGGCACATTGGAAATGAGTGTGTGCTGAAAGCTCCCCTTCTTCTTAGAGCTTGCAAAGACAGGTAATTGGCCCATGCCTCGGTTTACCGATTAGCAAGGGAAGGAAGTCCTCTTCACAAGTTGGGTGAAGTGAGCATTGCTGACCTTGAGGGGCAGTGGGGTGTGGTGGAGTGTGCAGGCCCTAGACCCTAGAGGCTGGGTTTATTTATTTATTAATTTATTTGAGATGGAGTTTCACTCTTGTTGCCCAGGCTGGAGTGCAATGGCGCAATCTCAGCTCAAAGCAACCTCTGCCTCCTAGGCTCAAGCAATTCTCGTGCCTCAGCCTCCCGATTAGCAAGGATTACAGGCATGCCTGGCTAATTTTGTATTTTTAGTAGAGATGAGGTTTCTCCATGTTGGTCAGGCTGGTTTCAAACTCCCGACTTCAGGTGATCCACTCGCCTCCGCCTCCCAAAGTGCTGGGGTTATAGGCATGAGCCATTGCACCCGGCCGAGGCTGGGTTTCAACCTCACTCTCCTGGGCCTGCTGTGCAGCCCTGGGCAGGTTACTACACCTGCTGGGCTCGTTGTCCTCATCTGCACAAAAGGGCTGAACCTGAGCCTCCAGCAAAGCTTAGTGGGCTATGGGGATGTGGCCTGGGTGGAGCTGCTGTTGAGCTCACTGGCGTGTAGTACTTAGACCCACTGTGTTTGCATCCTCCCTGTGCCCCCGCAACACCCACACTACCAAACACTCCTCCCTCCAATCTCTAGGAGTTTGCAAAACTCCCAGGTGCGAAACTTCATCTCTTTGTACCTCAGTGTCCTAGCTGAAGAATAAGTGTGAGAATCAGATCGTGAATGCAGACCAGCCTAGTGCAGTGCCGGCCTGCATCACGCACTTGGCCGGTGGGCTACCTATAGCCGGGACATTCCCTTGGCTCTCAGGGCTATCTCTAAAAAGGGCCCTGCATTCTCAGGGGCTCTTGGGTGAGCTTCAGGGCTCCCATTTATCTCACCTGGCCCTGGAGGGTGGCCGTGCAGCCAGAAGGTTGCAGCCAGACTGGGGGACAAGATTGGGAGGAAGCTCAGGCCTATTCCTCTCCAGCCCAGACACCTCTGGCCATAAGATGGCGAGATACTGAGTTGAGTCTATTCGCCTGTGGCAGACACAACAGAGGGGCCCAAGAGGGCAGGGCTGGGGTGAGGGGCCCCTGCTGACCTCACCGTGTCTACTGCCTGATAAGGCCCAGCTGGGCTCTAGTGTAAACTGCCTCTTCCCTCTCCCTGCTTTTCTCCAAGCAGCCGTGTCTGGCTGGGAGCTTGGCCTTGGGATGGGGCTAGTGGGAAGAGATTCTCCTGCACTGGGAATGTGAATTCACCCCTTCTCCCCTTTCTTGAGGCCTGGGCTGGGTCAAGAGGAGTGTGGATTTTCCACTCAGCCAGGCTTGAACACAGGCTCTGTCATCTCCCAGCTGTGTCACTTAGAACTGGCTTTGATGTCACCTCTCTCAACTGGTCTTTTTCATGTGCAAAATGGGGCTGGACCTTGAGGACCACTGCCCGGAAGGACACCTGGCATGCAGCAGACACTTAGTGTATGGTGGGAGTTTTGAAGACTGAGCACCTAGCGTGTGTCATCATGAGGATGGAGAGACTGGGCTGACAAGAGTCTCACCCTGAGACCCCTTCCCCACATTGGGCAATCTGGCTGTCCCTATGATCTGCCATTCAGGGCAGTTGTTCTGGATGGCCGAGTCCATATATGTCCCTAGGAGCCTCCTTAATATTGCAAAGGAAGCTTTCATGTACTGACGCCTGTCCATTCTGGGAGCCCCGTTTAGGGGATAGGCCTGTGCCAGGTTCCTGGGGTTTGCCAGGCCTCCTGGATGGGGGAGTCTGGCCTGGCGGCTCCCCGCACTGAACCAGTCTGGAGTCTCCCTCTGGGACAGTCCTTGGTGGTGTCTTCTTCTCCTTGTCATTCCCCTCTCAGGGGGAAGGCAGGGGTCATGGGGGCTCAGGCCAGCAGGTGAGGACAGCAGTCAAGGCCACATCCTCCCCAGGCCTCAGCCAAATCGTCTGCAGAAGCTTGGGACTCCTTAGGGCCCATGCACAAAGACAGTGTGGATTTTAGACTCAACCAGACTCATATTCTCATCTGAGGACAAGCCTTGGCAGGTCGGCTGGGGGTCAGCAAACCTGACCTTGGGCATCCTGTGGTTTGGGCCAAAATGGAGTGTGAGACACACCTTCCACAGAGGGACAATGACAAGGATCCCTGCACATGGGCTTGCTTTAAATGCCAAGTGCACATTTTCCTCCTGCCCCTGCTGCCATTCTGACTGGGACTTGACCCAAGGTCCCCAAGGACAGGCCACAGGATTACTCTGATAAGGCCCTTGGGGCAAGGAAGTGCGTTGCAATTCACAGAGTATTTCCAGCTCTGTGAGATCCTATCCCTGGGATGGGCTTCCAGAACCACTGCTGCTAGAAAAATGTCACTGGGAACGCAGATGCTTGAGCTGGGAGGATCGGCTGGGCTGGGCTGGGGGCGGTGGGGGAGGAGGCTGGAGGCCTGGCACAGGGAATGCAAATTGGCATCATGAATTATGCATCAGCCCAAGCTTCTCACACGTTTGGGGCTGAAAGAAATCATGTTTGCCTGGGAAAGGGGGAGGGGAAGACAGGACAAAGATGAGCAGGGCCTCGTCCTGGAAAGTGGGAGAGGATGTCTTGCTAGGTTTCAAGAGGGACTTTGGGAAGGTGCCTGGGAAGGAAGTGGAGGCATCTTTCTGATACCACCTTTTTGCTGTGTGACCTCAGGCCAGTCTCTCACCCTTTCTGGTCGGCCTGTTTCCTTATGGACATAATTTGAATGAGAACCTCTGCTCTGTCTCACTGTGATTGTGAGGGCCTGATCAATTTTACAGTTGAGAATGATCTACCTGGGGAGAATTGTTATTTTAGGAAAGTAGTAATGATTATTACTACACTTACTATTTACTGAATGCGTGCTCTCTCTGTGTGGAGCTAAATGTTTTACTCCTGATCCTCACGGTCATCCTTGTATTCACATGCTATTACTGCTCCTGTTTTACAGATGAGAAGAGTGGTGCTCAGAGAGGTTAAGTCGCTGGTCTAAGGTCACACAGCTGGGTAAGGAGCAGAGCCAGCATTGGAGGCAGACCTTTTGGCGCAGGGTGGTTGTGCTGTGGGCCATGGGAGAGGCTGCTGTCCCACCCTGCAGCTGGTTAGTCTGGCTTCAGAGAAGTAGTTTCTCTTTTTCTGAATCTTGAGAATTTGGGGGCTTGGTGGGGGACTTGGCGAGGCTAATGCGGTTGTGGGTGTTCTGGGTTGGTCCCCAGAATGACTGACAAGATGCTAAGTCTAGAAAAACCACTCAGTTAGGACTCATTGAAATGTGTGATGATTTCACCTGAAAAGTCAAATAAGAGCCAGCATTTATTGAGCAACTACTGTGTTCTGGGCCTGTCCCAGGTACTTTATGTGGATGAATAGACCAACACACCGTGGAGGGTATTTATTGTCACACCCATCTGACAGGTGCAAAAATAATTTCTTTATACTTTACTCATTGTACATCTGATCAACATTGTGTAGACACAGTTGTGTGAGGAACAGCTCTAACTATCCTGTTACTTCAAGTCCAGGACCTGGGAGTAATAAGTTAAAATGATGAGGGTTCTCAGATTGCAGCTGGGATAAACATTTGTATTCTGTAATCAAAATAGTGATGGTCTGATCAGAGAAAAATGCTGGAGGATTTTTAATGACTTTCTGTAGTTATAGGGAAATATATTGTGTTTAAGTGTTTCTGATTTTTTTCAAAGTATTCCTGCGATCTTAGTGGTCACTTATCCACTGCCCCAAACCATATATCCCCAAAACATTTCATCCACCCAACCACCCATCCAACAGTCTACCCATCCATCCACCCATCTATCTACACATCTATCCACCCATTCATCTACCCACCCATCCACTCACTAACATACTTACCAATTCATTCATCCATCTCCATCCATCCATCCATCCATACATCCCTTCATCTATCCACCCATCCATCCATCCATCTACCCACCTATCCATTTATCCATCTATCCATCCACTCATCCATCCATCCATCCATCCATCCATCCATCCATCCATCCACCCACCTATCCATCCATCCACCCACCTATCCATTTATCCATCCATCTATCCATTCATCTATCTGTCCATCCATCCATCCACCAATCCATCCATCCATCCATCCACCCATCCATCCATCCATCCATCCATCCATCCAACCATCTCAATAATTGAGTGTCTACTCTGCGCCAGACACAACTCTAGACAAACAAAACAGACAAAAATCCTTTCCTTTCTCCAGCTGACATTCTAGTGGGGGAGATAAGCCATAAAGAAAATAAAGTAAGTAAATGGCATATCAAATGGTGGTAAAGTGCTATGGAGAAAGATAAAGAGGGGAAAGGGAATAAGGAATGGTGCGTGCGGGGTGGGGATTGCAATATTCCTTGCAAATTAATTTGATTTACTCATTTGACATTAAAATGCCCTCATTTTAAGAAATCTTTTAAATTGGGCCAGTTTGTTGTGGGTAGAGTTTGTGCTTGTGAATTCTCCACAGAGGCATGGTGAGGCCTTGCTTTGCTCAACCCTGGGTTCTCAGTTCCTAGCACAATGCCTGGCCCAAGGACCTGCTCAGTAAATATGTGTTGAATGAATGATGGACACATTATCAATCTAGTAGTGAAACAAGTGTGCCATGTTTGTGGTGTCTCTGTCTCTCCCATGAATCTTCTGAAAACAGTCCATCTCTCCCTTCTAGAATCTGCCCTTCTTGTGCTCCCAAGACCTGCCTGGTCCTCCTCACCTGCCCAGGCCAGCCTGCCTTCCACCTCTCTCTGACCTTGGCCTCAGATCCTGGAGTCATCTGGTCTCTGGCAAGCCTGTAGGTGGTTCGCGCTTTGTCTACCCCACCACATCTAGCCTGTGTGGTGCAAGAACACATCTGACCTCGGGTATGTGGTTGGTGGAAGGTAGGGAGGGTGGAGTGCAGGGGTGCTGCGAGGTACCAAGCACACATCTCCTGGTTAAAGCAGGCCCCAGGCTAGGAGGTCAGGGAAGGAGCAGGAGGAGGTCCAGGAGCAGAGCACTGTAGTATTTTTCCCCCGGTGGAGAGCCAGGCATTCTAGTTAGTAGAAATTTTCACTCATTTTTCTCCCTCCTTCCCTTTGTCCTTTAACAAATTGGTTTAACAGTCTACTAAGCATCTTCTACTCTTCTGGGACTACCGTAGGCCATGGAGACTCTGCTAAGAGATGCATGTGGTAGCAAGATGGCTCCCTCCCCAACCCAGCTGGGGGAAGGAAGGATCAGAAGGCGAAGGTCAGGGGCAGCTTCCTAGAAGGGGAGACATCTGAACACACCTTGAAGGATAATAAGGAGGAAAAAGGCAGATGGGGAAGGCAGAGAAGGGTGCTCCAGGCTGGGCAGAGAGTGCTGGGCAGGTTCCCAGAGCACCCTTTGGCTAGGAGGCGGAGATGGGGCTGGAGAGCCAGCTGCTGCCCCTCTAAGCCACACACGGGCTCACCTCCAGGACAATGCAGGGGGATCTACTTGTCACTCTTCACTCAATTGCTTCTAGCTAGTTTTGGATTTCTAAAAGTTCAATTTTTCTGAGTTCATTTATCATTAGCATTTTATACATCTGTTCATTCATCCAGCTGACCATCCATCCATTCATCTATTCATCTATTCATCCATCCATCAGTCCATCCATCCATCCATCCATCCATCCATCCATCCATCCATCCATCCATCTGTCCATCCTTGATACATGCCCCATCCACCTTCCCAAGTGTCTATATTGACTTAGGACATCGAGGCACACAGTACTGGAGTTATAACGAGACAGTGCCTCAGCTCCTGAACAGAGTTCCCAGCGGGGCTGGATTTCAGATGTGGTGTACTTGAAAGGCAGAACCTTCATGTCCTTGGAAGTGGCTGCCCTGCCTTGCCCTGGGTGGTTGAGGTGGAGTGGGGATGGGGTGGGTGCAAGGCTCAGCCACCCCCACTGGGCCCTCCGTGCCTGAGAACTCCCAGGCCTCACTGCCTGCCTGCCGTATCTCACTGTTTGGTGTTCCTAGTTATCTCCTCTTGTGGGAGGGCCTCTCCCACTTTGCGAACTTCTACGCCCTCCAGCTGGCCCTCCACGGCTCCCTCCTGCCCTCCCACTGCCTGACAGCCACTGCCAAGGTCACTGATGACCTCCTAATTGCCAGATCTGACAGGCACTTGGGGGCTCTTATCGAGGTTGCCCTCTCTGTGGCATTTGACTAGCTGACCTGCCCGCCTGGCTCCTTGGCTGGCCTGGTTCCTGGCATCTGCTGCGCCCTGACGTGCTGTGCTCCAGAGCCCTTGGCCTCCACAGGCCCCCTCCTCAGCCCCCGTGGGGTTCTTGGGGCTGGGACTTGCCTCTACTGGCTGCTCTCCTGAGGCTGCACTGTTCCCATGCTCATCTTCTCCTCTGAAAGTGCGAGGATAGAGCCTGCGTTCCTCAGCCCCTTACCCCTCCCTGGCCCCAGCCCCCTCTCTTGACATACTGCAACGGGCCAGCATGCTAAACTGCCTATGAGTCAGACCCTTGGCCAGCCTACCCCATGAGATGGGAATCACTGTTCCATTTTACATGTGAGAACCTGAGGTTCCTCAATTAAAAGACATGCCCAAAGCCACTGAGAAAGAGCATGGTCAAGCGGATGTGCCCAGGCCTGGGGACTTCCCAGCCTGCACACCCGTCCATTTCCCAAGACTGCCTCCCTCAGGGAGAAGGGGCAGGGTACCCCCATTTACAGACTGAAAAAGATGTAAGCTTTGTTGTTCAGGTCCATGGTCTATCATTAGGATTTTATATCTCCATTCACAGCGGAGAAGACAGAGGCCCAGCCTGTTAAATGACTTGCCCAAGGTGACATGACCGGATTCAGAGCAGAAAGAGTCTGGACTCTTCCCAGGAGCTTGACTGGGAATCTGAGCTCTGCCACTTACCAACTGTGCAACCTTGGGCAAGTTATTTACCCTCTCTGTGCCTCAATCTCATCAGGGGCATAAACCTATTAGCCTCCAATGGAGATCACGTCTGTAGGTCCTCACAGATCACTGTGGGGTCGGTGTCAGTGCTAGGATTCCACTGCTCCCTTCACCGTGAAGGACTTATGTTTCTTAAAGTTTCACAATCCTCCTCATGCCACTCCCTTTACCTGGAATGTTCTTTCTTGCTTATCCTTCTGGCAAATTCATGCCCAATCTCTTCAAACTCTGCCCAGAGATCTCTTTCTCTAGACAGAGAATCTCTTCTTCTGTTGTAGCCTCTAACTGGCCACTTTCAGGGGGTGACTCTGTGTGAAAGACAAGAACTCCGCTTGGGCAGGCTTATGCGCTGGTGCTCTGGGTTTCACAGGACTGCAGGTCAGGAGCAGAGAGGGCTCCGGGGGTGGCTCGGTGCACTTTGTCCACAGTCCTCCACTCTGCCTATGGGCTGTAGCCCCTCTGGGCAGAGAGTGAGACCCTGCAGCAGCTCATGTCTCTGCAGGACAGCAGCCTGGAGAGGACAGAGCAAGTCACTTCTGATTCTGGAAGAGAGAAGGACAATGGGGCAGAGGCCCCCAGGAGCCTCTGGTCCAGCGTTGTTGGCCCCATTGATCACCAGCAAGGAATGGGATGGGGCCATTATTGGGGCATCATCTAGGCCTACGTTGGAGCTGGGGTGGGGCCAGTTTGCAAGGGGAAGGGACACAGTGGTAGCCTGTGGGGTGGTGGAATGTGGGCACAAAATCAGGGCCTTGGTAGGAGGGAGGATGAGACCAGAGAGGCATGGCTGCAGGGTCTGTTACTACAGCAGTTTCTACTTTCTCACAGGTAGACTGCCTCTCAGAACACAAGTCTCCCCACTGGGATGGTGGGCAAGGCGGGATCTTTTCCTTTCAATGCCCCCTGCCCTCTGCACAGGCACTGTTCATGTTATAGGTGCCACTTACACACCGGCTACCCATTTAATAAGTGCTTGTGCAATAGATCACAAAGCTCTCCCAGCACATGGCTGTCAGTCATTCATCCATTCACTGGTTTACTCATTCATTCATTCATTCATTTACTTCTGCATTCATTTTTAGCTGGGAGCCTGTTCTTCAGATGAAATAATTTGAAATAATGAGCCAAGCATGAGCAACATGCTGGAGAGGAGCAACTCAACTCAAGGAGGGGTGGAGGCTCTGAGGCCCCAGCTTGGCAGGCCCTTCCATCTCTGGGCACCCCGGGATTCTGACACAGAGTATTCATTTCACATGGGTAGGGCTCATACCCTAGAATTCCTGGCCTTTGCTGATCGGAGCTCTATTGCCTGACATCAGCTAAGAACTTGGCTCCAAGGGCCTCATGAGGCTGGCTGAGGAAGGGGGCTCTGTTGGGTGCCTGGTCCATACTGATTGCATGAGCAATGGTGCAAACTTCACTTTTCCCTGGGCTGGGGGAAAAACACCCTCTACAGAGCGGTCACCTGCTTGTCCAGGGCTCTGATGCCGGATGCTCGCCCTGAGGCGGAATGCCCAGCCCACTCTGTGCCCTCTCCCCAGGCCCAGCCCCTCGTCTGAGGTGTCACGGCTCAGTGGAGGCCAGGGGAAATCGCTCTCGGGCGGGAAACTGTAGTGGGGCCTGTGTGTCTGGGCCAGACCAGAGCAGCCAAATCTGCATTCTATGTTTTATCGCCTCCTTCTGACATCAGCCTTTCCTGACATTTATTGTTCTCTTTGGGGCCTCAGAGAGCCCATCTGGAGTCAGTGAGGCTTGTGAGAGGGATGGGGGGGTGGATACTGCGGAGCCTGGCCCAGTTCTAGGGTGCAAGCAGAGAAGAGGAACTGCCCCGAGGTGTGGCAGGGGTGGCCGCAGGTGCTGTCCAGATACGAGGTGGGCTGTGCTTGGGACTGGGGCTCCCACCCTGGGTTCTCTGCTGATGGAAGAGGAGGACGTGGTGGGGAGATGTGCTATGTAGGGGTGTCCTCCTGCAGGAGGGGTGATAGGAGGACAGGTCCTGGATCTGTAGGCTCTATTGATGGGGTGATGACTGATAATTCTCTCTTACCCTTAGGGTACATAGATGTTTATTTTCATTAATAAATGTACAGATACATTTAGTACATGTTTGCACACTTCTGCATGTTTAATATATTTTACAAGTGAAATGATTGAAAAAGAGTGCTTCCCTGCTTCCCTGCTTCCCTGCTCTCTGGATAGATGTTCTTTAGTTTGTTAGTTAAAAGGCCAAGAAGGGGAGTGAGTCGCCTTAAACTCCTTTCGGGACATCTCCCCATCTTTCCCCCTACCCCTGTTCCCTCTGGCAGGCTCTGCTGTTTTCGTACCCAATATTCATTCTCCACCTCTTCATTTCTAAGAAAACTGATTTTACTCCATATGGTAAAGTTCCCAATTCGAGGACTCCCTTGATAGCCCGTGTCAACCACGGAGACAGGAGTTTCTGGGTGAGGGTGACTCCACTGGAAGGTACGCCCATTAGTGAGCACTGCCTCTCCTCCCCACCCCAACGCTTTCTGCTTTCTGCCTGGAATGAGGACTTGATGGCTGGAGCCTCAACAGCAGTTTTGTAACACAAGGCAACCTTAAGGGATAGAGCAGCATTGAGGTGGCAGAACAGAAAGACAGAAAAAAATCAGACTCTGAAGACTTTGAGGAGCTGCCATGCTACTTCTGGATAGCCATTTCAGACTGTTGAGAGAACTGTTTAAGCCACTTATGTGTGTTTACTATTTGTGGTGGATTGATTTAAAGTGGTTGTAATCACCTCCTCCTTCCTATACCCACACCTTTTGTAATGTGACCTTGCAGCTTCCCCATCAGAGGTGGGGATGATTTCCTCGCCCTTTGTATCTGTATGCAGAAGTGACTGAAGCAGTTCTGAGCTGAGGTCTCAAGAAGTCTTGCACTCTTCTGCTTGACTTCTTGGAACCCTGCACAGCTGGCCTGTTGGAGGATCAGAGATACAAGGCTCAGTCCCCATCACTGCCCTAGCTGTCCGCCAGCCAGGCCCCAGACCTGTGAGCGATGCCATCTTAGACTAGCCAACCCCCAGCTGGTCCATCACTGATACAGATGCAGGAGCTAGCCGCGCCAAGATGGGCCCACAGCCTGCCAAGACCAGTGGAAACTTCCATTGAGCCCGACCTTCATTACTGACCTGCATGACCTTGAGCTAGAAACATGGTTGTTGTTTGAATCCTCTAAGTTTTGGGGTGGGTTTTTATGCATCATTAACTAAATGATGTACTTTTATATCCACGATACCTCACCATCGCAGACACATTTGACCCCTTGCTCTCACCACAAGATCTCCAGGTTACATCTTCCCTTCATCTCAACTTCCTTCCTTCTTTCCCTCCTTCTTTTCCATTTTCGATTCATAGGAGCCCAGAATCTTCGTGCTGGGATGGGCCTTCTCACTTAGTTTGGCTTTCTCAGTTTGCCCAGGAGAGGGGAAGTCACTTGCACAAGTGGTCACACCCCTTTGTGTGTCTTCTACACGTAGGGCCCTTCTACAGGGCCAGGCATGTTGGGTAACTGTTGGAAATAGGTCTTCTTGCCCAAGAACGTGGCATCTGAAAGCTGGAAGGGACATCATCCAGGCAAACAACATCAAAGACCCACGGGAGCTGATGGTAAAAGTAATGAGTGAGCCAGGTGTGGTGGCTCATGCCTGTAATCCCAGCACTTTGGGAGCTGAGACGGGCAGACCACTTCTTTTTTTGAGATTGAATTTCACTCTTGTTTCCCAGGTTGGAGTGTAATGGCATTATCTCAACTCGCTGCAACCTCCACTTCCTGGGTTCAAGCGATCCTTCTGCCCCCAAGTATCTGAGATTACAGGCATGCACCACCATGCTCGGCTAATTTTGTATTTTTAGTAGAGACCAGGGTTTCACCATGTTGGTCAGGCTGCTCTTGAACTCCTGACCTCAAGTGTCCGCTCGCCTCAGCCTCCCAAAGTGCTGTCTCTACTAAAAATGCAAAAATTAGCCAGGTGTGGTGGTGGGCGCCTATAATCCCAGCTGCTCGGGAGGCTGAGGCAGAATTGGTTGAATCCTGGAGGTGGAGGTTGCAGTGAGCTGAGAGTGTGCCACTGGACTCCAGCCTGGGGGACAGAGTGAGACTCTGTCTCAAAAAAAGACTGCAGAAGCCAAGTGTCGGTGGTAGGGAGGGGTGGGGACTGCGGTGAGCAATCAGGCTTCTCCAGAGTGGATGGCGGCTATCCACCTGCACCGAATTAATGTCTTGTAGGATTGTTGGATCTTCAACAATCTCCTGGTTGTTAGATGTAGGCAACTAATTTGATTTTTAAAATATCATTAGTGGGAGTGGGACAGAGTTGTATTGGCCCAAAAAAAACCCCAAAACACACCTGAGAGTCAAATTCAGCCTTCAGACCCCCACTGTGTGATCTCTGATCCAGTGTAAACCTCTCTCCAATTCAAGTCTCTCAGCCTCGGTTTCTTGCTGGCTCTGGCCGCTGGCATCAGCCCTCCCTAGAGAACAGGTCCTCAGCCGAAAGGACAGCAGTCCCTCTAGGGGTCCATCCATGAGCCCGTCTCTGGGACCTGTTTTGGTTAGAAAATACTTTCTGAAGAGGTGCCCCTGGCAGTCTGTGCCTCCATGCCCTCTTACCGCTTCCTTCTTGGGGTGTACCTGGTATCCAGCGAGCACCCATACACATCCCCCGCTGAGCAACAAATGTTGTGGAGCGGGATAGATCCAAGCTCAGGCTCTAGCTCTGTGTGGACTTGGAGATGTTGGCTGACTGCCTCCAAAAGGAATGAGATGAAACGCTCTCGGGGGAATGAGCTGATGTGGGCAGTGTGCCTGACGCTGGCCTGGCTTGAGGTAGGGGCCCTGGAGAGTGTTCCAAGGGGAAGGAAGCTGTGTGGGGAGGCCAGGGGGTAGGGTGTGAGCCATGTGTCCAGCATGGAGGCCTGTCCACAGGCCTGACTCAGAGTCCTGCACCAGAGCCTCCTGATCCCTCAGCTGCAGACATTTCCTTCTTTGTGGAGTTAACCTTGCCACACGCACATGTGCATATGGTGCCCACACCCATGCATGTGTCAGCGTGTCTGCACACACACCTCTGGTGATAGCACGTCTCTGGCTGCCTCTAGATTTGACTGCTTCAAACGGCTGCAGGTTGCTCCGGCTGAACTGCAAAGACTAGAGGCTTCCTCAGGCCTCCCCTCCTCCTCAGTTGCACCTTGAAGCTCCTCTCCCTTTCACTTCCTGGGGTTCTGCCCTGGCCTCATGGGGTTCCTCTGTTCTGATCCAGGCTCCAAGTCCTGAAGAGTCTGGTGGCTGGATTCTCCTCTTAGCCTGAAAGGGTAAGAAGTGAAGCAGACCCAGGACCCCAGGGTTTCGGTGGTAGCTCTGCCACTTGCTATCTGAACAGCTTCCTCCGCCTTCCTCATCTCTAACCAGGAGGATGGTGACCTAAGCATTAATGCCTACCTTGTGGGTTTGTTGGAGAGAGGCAATGGAGAAGGTGTGCAGGTCACTTAGCACAGCCACTGATCCCTCCAGCCCCCCACACCGTGGGGCCCCTGCTGGGGTTCCCTCCTCTCCTAGATCTCAGCCAGGTCTTGGGAAGGCTGGGCAGGTGGACAGGCAGGGGTGGGGGAGTTTCCTGAGGGGTAAGCGGTTCCTGGGAGCCCTTCAAATCATTCCCAGAGGCAGCTGACTGTGCAGAAGGCTGGAGCTGATGCCACGCCAAGAGTGGCGGGCTCTGCGGGCTCCAGAGCCTCTTGCCGGGAAGCTGCTCCCCAGGCACCCACCCACATGCACACAGCCCTCGGGAGCGCTGGCAGAGGGCAGATTTCGTGTGCATGTGCGTGTGCGTGTGTGCTCAAGAGTGTGCGTGGAAAGACTAAGTAACTTGTACAGCCTCATCCTGTGGGTCGGGGGCCATGTGACCCTCCAACCTGACTCCAGGACTCATTGGAAGCAGGGTGGTCCCATCCTTTCCTGGGCTCCATTGTAGCGTTCTCTGGGTAGCTCTGCCGGCCACTGGCACGCAGGGGATAACAGGTGCCACCATAGCCAGACTAGGGGCATCCTAATATCACCTGCTTCTGCCTCTTTCCTGAGGAGACAGTGGTCGATCAGGGAATGATGTTGGGAGCTCGGGGCAGCAGGCAGGAGTTCTTAGTACTCTCTCAGCTTTGACACTAGCCTTGTGATGACTTCAGCCTCAGATTCCCCAACTGTGAAATGGGGACGATGATCCAAAGCTGTTGTGAGGACCCCATGGGTCCTGCACAAGAAATTACCCAGCAAAGGTTACTCCTTGGGATATGAAGATGGAAGAAGTTCCTGTTCTCCCACCCCTGTCCTGGCTGGGCCAGGGGAGAGCTGAGCCTGAGAAAGGACTGAGCCCAAGGAAGGACTAAGCCCAAGAAAGGACTGACCCCGAGGAAGGACTGAGCCCAAGGAAGGACTGAGCCCAAGAAAGGACTGAGCCCGAGAAAGGACTGAGCCCAAGGAAGGACTGAGCCTGAGGAGGGACTGAGCCTGAAGAAGGATTGAGCCTGAGGAGGTACTGAGCCCGAGGAGGGACTGAGCCTGTGGAAGGACTTCCTCTCCTGGCCCTGAGGATGGTTGGGTGCCAGACCCACTGCTGCAGATGAAGTTCCTGGCCATACAGAAAATCGGGGCTGACCTGCGCAAGCCCCAGGCTGGAAGCTGGCCTCATGCATGGGAACTGTCCACTGAAGTACAGGTGACCTCAAGGGAGGACCAAAGGGTCCTCCGGCTTAGGGAAGGACAGCATCTGTAGCCCCCAAGTCCACAGGGGACATCTGAGTCCTGGAGAAGTGAGGTCGTTTCCAGGCCCTGGAAGGTAGGGCTAGGGTGGAGAGTGTGAGGTCGGGGAGGAAGATGCCGAAAACCCTGCCCCGCCCTGGGGGTGTTGCTCACAGGCACAGATCTGGACAGCACTTTCACTCGTGTAATCTTTCTAGTTGCCTGGAAGAATCCGAGGAAGGTTATTTGAGCCTAGTCTCACCAGATGCCACACAATCAGTACGGCCTCTCTGAGGATTCTCTCCATGGCTCTCAGCCTGTGAGGGACACACAATATTTACTAACTCATTTGGTGGCTGAGTCATCATTCACTCGTTCATTTATTCCACAAAGGCGGCTGAGATCACACCCGCGGCAAGTGGCCGGCACTCCCTGGAGCTGCAGGCATCTTGTCTCCCACATGCACTGGCTCTCGGCAGCAGTAGCCCTCGGGCGTTCCTGTGGGCAGGGCGCACCCTGGTCCTCTGCCCAGCCCAGCTCCCAGCTCGGCACCTGGCCGAGGCGGGCCCTCATGAAGGGCAGGGAAATGGACGGCAGACATGGGGGCAGATGTGGGCACAGAGGGGACCCCACCTGCCTCCCCAAAGCTGCCCGCAGCTGGAGGGCTGTTCATACAGAATTGGAGCGCAGGTGTGAGGGGTGTATCACCTTCCTCATCCTAGTGGGGCTGCAGCACATGAGGGTGAAACCGACTTCAGCAACAGGAGCCCGGGATGGGGGAGAGCCGGATGTCCTGAGTTCCCAGGCCAAGATGTCTCAGGTGGCGGGATATTCTCAGAGCCCTCAAGCCACATGGAAAACTCATCCTGAGCCTTTCCAGCAGAAGAGCAGGTGAAGAAGGCTGGAGAATCTAGCTGTCAGACTAAGGGCTAGCTCTGTTCCCTGCTGGCAAACCATTTAACTTCTCTGGGCCTCAGTTTCCCATTTGTAAAATGGGAACCATAGCAGTGCCTAGCCCTCAGTTTGCTGTGAAGACTAAATCAGATTGTATAGGTAAAGGGGACAGGACAGGGCCTGGTGTGGAGTAGGTAAATACTTGTTATTTTTAGCATTTATTTATTCATTCATTCGTTCCCACAAGTATTTGTCAAACATAAACTGTGCACTAGGCCCTGGGGATGTCACTGAAAGTAAGCTTCCCAGTGCCCTGGAGCTTACTGGTTCCAGCCCAGGATCCCTACTGCAGCGGATGCTCTGTGGGTGATGTGAGTTCTGGGGCATGAACCTGACTTTTGAATTGCAAAGTGATAGTGACGATGGGGATCACCAAATCCGGGGCCAGGATGGGAAGCAGGTATCCTCCTCCCCCAAGGCCTCCCGGCAGCTGGCTGAGAGACACAGTCCATGTGGGAGGCAGGAGGCAGAAGCCCCGATTGTTGGGGCCAAGGATCCCCTGAATGCAGAGTGAGTCAATATGGTTGGGCATCGGGTGGATGCTCACTGGCAGGGCTGTTTTGGTTGTGAGCACAGAGATGCAGCCATTTGCGGGGAATAACTGCAGACTGGACTGGGGCTGCCCCAGCCATGGCTACCCCCACCCCTGCTCCCCTGCACGCCCCCTCAATAGCCAGGCTGACCTCGGTCAGGTGGTGTCTCTCTCTGTTTCCCTCTCCCTGGACGGCTTCTGTCCCCTCCTGCGGCATGCAAGAGTTCCTTGATGGCACATCTGTGGCCTTCTTGACCTGCAGCCACAGGTAGCCAGCCCTCCAGCCTCAGATCAGACTGATCCAGCCCTTTCCTTCCTGGGCCCCTCCGGACACTGCCTTCCCCACTTGGCCCTGTCAGGGTCCCCTCCAACTGGGCACCACCTCCCCTCGCCCCACCCAGCCTAGCTGGCAGGTGGCCCCGAGGCAAGGGCAGGAGGATGCCGGCTTGTCTGGGCGCAATGCCATCCAAGCCTCCCCTGGAATTTGAAATCTCCTCGCCCTCAGCCAGGGTGCAGTGCTGGAGCACACAGAGTTGTGAGCCCCTCAAAAGGACCCTGCCCAGCCTTAGGGAGCATAGGGGCTCCCAGGTTATGACAAGCTGGATGCCAAGCAGCCAGGTGGTCTGGGCAGGGCTGGACTCTCTGTGACCTGGGAGGCCAAGCCATCCAGGGCCCTGGCAGGGTCGTCCACCAGGTGTCCGTTCTCATGGGCCCCACAGTGGAGGCAGTGGAGCCACCCGGCATGCAGTGCGCGCTGTCCACTGCTGCAGGTCAACAGGCGTAGGAATGAAGCCCTGGGAGGTGCTGTTTGGCCTGGTGTTTGTAGAAATGAACAATGGGATGCCTTTGTGAGTACTCACACTGCAGCGGATGCCGAGGAGCGTTTGGCTTTCTTGTCCCTATGAGCAGGCTTCTACCACCCCACCCTCAGGTGAGATCACATCTCCCCAGTCCCCGCCACTGCCACACCCTTGTTCAGAGGTCCCTCCGGGCAGCCGGAAGCTGGGCCTGTGTCCCAGCCTGGGCTGGGACTGACTCTCAGAGCTGCGGGTCCTCACTTGGAAGATGGAGATGATATTCATGTTCTCACCAAAAGAGTTGTTGCCAGGGTCTGAGGAACTTGCGGGAAGTGACTATCAATATGTCGACACTGTCACAGTGGCTCATTTTCTGGGTGACTACTGTCATATGATTAAGAATGCTGTTGCTCTGATTTGGTAGTTAAGTGTCACTCCAAGCTTCTTGAAAAGACAGTAAAAACAAGCCAGTCAGAGTGACATTCCTCCATTCACTCAAAAATATTTGTTGACTACCTACAATGTGTCAGGCACTGTACTGGGCCCTGCAGACCACAGACTCAAGGCTAGGGACAAAGCCTCCTTTTCCAGCCCCACTACGTGGTCAGACAGCAATGTCCAGAGGTACGTGGTAGTGTGTGTGGGGCACTGTTTGGAGGCTGACTGTCCCAGAAGAAACCAGGATGGCCAGAGGACAGAGGTCCTGGCACATCCAGTGGAGGGGAGGAGGTGTCATTCCCTGTGACTGACCTGGAGACTGCAGTTCAGGGAGGGGGACAGGTCCATGAGGTCATCAGTGGCAGGGCCACCACCTGTGCCTCTCACCTTCACACCCACCATGCCCACCGCCTCTCAGGCAGGCAAAGGTGGGTGAAGATGGAGGCACAGCTGGCCCTCCCAGGTCCAGCAGAAGAGCCGGGAGAGGGAGAGGGTGAAAAAGCAAGTCACACGGACTCGGGAGCTCCGCCCTCCAAGTCGTCACTGGCCATCTGCTGGGGTGGTGTCCACTCTTCTGCGGAGAGAGACTCCACGTCCCAGATGGAGCTGCTTTTCTTCCCTTGCAAATGGATTTCCCTTTCTGTCTTCCTAAATACGAATATAGCACGTTCATTTACAGATCCTTTTATTCATTCATCATATTTTGTCAAGCAAGGCAGAGTGCTAGGCCTGGGATCAGCAGGGAACAAAATAGATCAAACCCCTGCCCTCCAGGGATTCACATTTTGGTGTGTGGGTGGTGGGGGTTCAGGAGAGGTGAAACTCAGAGAAATCCATGTACACGTCAGGTGGGGTCAAGGGGTAGGAAGGAGAAAGTGAGCGCCAGGCCCCTGAGTGGCTCAGCAGGGAAGGTCCCAGCCCCTCTGGCTTCCTCTATGGGCCTGAGAACACCTAGCCCCAGCTAATTCTGCCCGGGCTCTGGGTGCCCATTGCTGTCACTGCCCTGCTGCCTGGGTTTGTCCCTTGTCCTTTCCTGCCTGGCCTGGTGCACCCCACTTCATCCAGCCTCCTGAGGCACCCTGTGCCCCTGCCTGTCTGCACGTTAATCCCCATTTAGGCAGCTGCTGCTCCCCTAGTGGTCTGACTTCAGCTCATTGGGCCCTGGAGGCTCTTCTCAGCCAGGCCTCAACCTCCCTCCTGGCTTCACCCCTGCTTGGCACTGACCCCTCAGTTCCAGTCCCACTTAACCTTTTCCAACGTGCAAAGTGTCCATGTCCCCTTGTGCCATTTTGTACATGGTTCTCTCCGTGTGACTGTCTTTCCCCCACTTACCTCCTTCAGGGATCAACTTAGCCTCTTGGAATCTCAGTTTCCTCATCTGTAAAATAGGATTAACAACAGGCTATTGTGCAGATTGAATGAGGTGCTCTATGGAGAACACGTGCCCAGCTGTAAACCTGAAGCTCATGGCAGGGGCTCCATAAATGCGTTTCCAACCCTCTCTTCTCTGTGAGTGGTGGGGAGCCATGGTGGGCTGAAGAGAAAGTGCATGATTAGAACTGTGCCGGGGGGTCTTGAGGGCAAAGGGGTTGCTGATGGGCAGAGCTGCTCAAAGGGTGAGGCAGTGAGCAGAACCCGAGGCAAGGTGGTGACATCAGGAAGGTGGCAGGAGCCACAGGCCTGATGATCCTGCCGGGGAGGGGAGGCTGAGGGAGGGAGAGATGGGTGGTGCACCGAGTTGTCCATTTGGGGCACTGAGATGGGACTGGGGAGGAGGGAGGCTGGCGGCAGGTCTGGAAAGAAGCAGGAAGGTTCGGGAGGAGCAAGGGAGGGGGCCATCCCAGTGGAGGGTCTGGCAGGCAGCAGGGAGTGTGGGTCAGGACCCAGGACAGAGGTCAGGGCTTTCCAGAGAGAAGACCGGGAGTCCCAGTGGCCTGCCCAAGGTCCCAGGCCATGGTTGGGCAAAGTGCCTCTGGACTGGAAACTAACCCATCAAACCAGGCTGTGTCCAGAAATGGCAGAAACCTCCCATCTTTGCTCTTCCAGGGCATGGATGGGTGGCCAGATTTGGGCAGAGCATAGGGTACCAGGGCTACAGGCATTCACCCCATGGGACCAAGCACTGACCTGGAAGAGCCGAAGCACCAGGCCTGGATGGATTCTGGGGCCACACACCTGGCCAATGTGTAAACACATGGTCACCATGATAACACAGGTGTCCAGTATGCGGAGCACCCCAGAGAACATGAAGGGCAGGGGGGGCCTCTTGAAGGTGATGCCTGAGTCAAATCTTGCCACCTGTGCCATTTTTTGGAGCGTTCTATACCATTTACTAATGTAGTTTTTGTCTTTAATTTGCTTTAAAAAGCCCTCCTTGCATTTATTTTACAGGAAACCGTACCATTACCATCAACAGAAAAGCACATCACCTGTCCTCAATAGAAGGCAACACACACAAGAAAGGCTAGCCAGCTCCCTCTGGATGCCGCTGCCTGCAGGATGGCTCCGAGGCCTGCCCTCTGCGAGTAAGTGAGATGAATGAGTGCTAGAAGGATGTTAAAGCTTGCTAGCACCAAACTCCTTGATATAATTAGCAGCTGTTGAAAAAGAACTTATTGAAAAGGGAATAATTTTCTTCCAGTGGAGCTCATATATTTAACTAGCCTCACATGGTGGGCAACATCATCTTACAGGGTGAGCTGAAATTTGCCAGTCTTGTGTGAGTGTGCATGTGAATGAGTGTGTGTGTATGTGTGCTAGTGTGTATTGGTGTGTGTGTGTGTGTGTGTGTGTGTTGAGGAGGGTGTGAGGGTGGGGGTGGAGGGCCCTAGGGAAGGTGTCTGTGGCAGAGTTGAGAAATTGCCTGGGTGCATGGAGGGGACATTGATTCTTTCAGTGAGGCTGCAGTGACAGGTGTCAGGGGGTTGTGGGCAGGATGAGGTGGGGTGCAGACCTAAGGCCCTGAAACCCACATCCCAGGGAAACCTTCCTTTGCTGGAAACCTGGGGGACCTAGGCCCAAACCTGGGGGACCTGGAGTGACTCAAATTGCCCTTACAGGCTGGAGGGCTAGTGGGTTCAGGGAGCAGGTGTGTGGAAAGGACACCTTCCTTGCCCTCTCCTGCCTCTAGAGGCCTCTCCTAGGGTCTCTGAGCCCAACCCATGCCCCTTCTCAGAAGTGCCAGGCTTGAGGAGGCATTTCCCTCAACTGTGTCCAACCAGTGCCCCCTGCCCTGCCCTGCCCCGGGAACTCTGTGACTGCATGCACATTTACTTGTGCTTCCACAGTTACAGCCTGTGTTTGTGTGGGCATCCAAGTGCATCTGTGGGTGATGTGTGCAGTGCCTGTGCACCCCTATGTGTACACACATGCATATATGCCCTTGTACACACAGGGCCATCTTGCATCAGCCTAGGCAGCTGAGTCCCTGAGTGGAGGGACTCCTACTGCTCAGGAAGCTTCCTGACCACACCTGCTTCTCTCTGTCCACACTCACAGAGGCTGCACAACCTGCCCGGGTCCCTTGGTGCACACCTCATGTCTTTTCAAAGGAAGTTTATTTGAAAAATTCTGGAATTCCAGGAATTTGCAGGATTATTTAAGGATTTGAGGCAGAAAGAACAAATAAGAAAATGAGCTTGGGACAGAGCTCGCACCTGAGTCACAACTTCTCAGCGAGCAGGGTTGTGGGGGCTGGGAGATGATGGGGAGGTGAGGGCATCCCAGGCACTGACTTCTCCCTGTGCCAGGCCCCGGGGAAAGTACAAAGGAGTCAGGGTTATTAGACAGGGTCATGGAGACAGAACTCAGCCAGTGATGCAGGCAGATTTGGAAATTCCAGCCTTCTAAGGAATGAGTACTTGGTGTTCTTGGAATTTTAGTTTCCTCATCTATAAAATGGGGCCAAGAGACAGATCCTGCCCCTGTAGCTTGTGAGGACTGGATGAAATAGCCATGAGATGACTTGGCATAGTGACTGGCACACAGCAAGCTATAGATAAAGAAACAGAGACCCAGAGAGGTTCAAAAACCCACCTAGGGTTATGCTGTGCTGAGAAAGAGCTGGACTTCAGGGTCAGCTTGTCTCAACTCCCAGGTCTCCAGCCACCTATGTTATTAGGCTGTTGGGGGCCAAGCCTGTTCCCCAAAGCCCCTAGCCGGGTGTGTTCTGCACTTCCTGTGGGCCCCCTAGCTGCTGCCATGTCTTCAGCTGCCATAATAGAGAGCTCAAGGCTGCAAAGGAGAACATGTAGATCACTAGGACTCTGCGGGAGGCCAGGAATCCCTCTGTGTCTTAGGAGAGTCTAAGTCTGCATGGTCCACACAGAGGCCTTCTGTGGGAAGCCTTCAGGTCAGCTGGACTTTCTCTGATATCAGGGTCCATGTATGGACTCAGAGAAAACAGCTCTCTTGAATACCTGGGCAGTGGTTCAGGGGAGTGACTGTGTGAAAAGCACACCCAGCCATTGATGGGGAAAGTGTCTCCAAGACCAAAGACCCAGGCACCCCTTCACCACGCAGTCCTGCTGATTCTCTTTCCAGGAGATCTCGCCATCACCTGGCCCATAGCCTGGCCTGCATTTCTGGGCTGGCCCCTCCTGTCCAGTGTCCACATGGCCTTTCTAAGGCTGGAAGCACGGAGGTCCCCACTGCCCACAGAATGAAGTTCAAGCTCCATAGGATCCTTCAAGGCCTCCCAGTCTCTCTGCTCCCACTGCCTTTAGCTTTATGCTCCTGTCCAAGGGACCTCGTTGACATTTGCTAATGTTCTAGCATGCTTGCACCTCCACGCCTCCGCCAGCTGGTCCCACTGCCCAGAACGCCCTTCTCTCTAGCATTCTGACATCTGCATGAGCAAATACTGTCACCGCTCAAGACACAGCTCGCCAGTGAGCCCTGCTCTGAAATCCTTTTCTGAAACCCCTCTTCCTGCGCTGAGCGCCCCCCGCCACTGCCCGCCGCACACGCAGACACTTTAGCGCAGATGCTCCTTGGTATGTCTGCCACTCCCATTCCCTGGCAGTTGTTTCCTCAGTGACCAGGACAGCCCCACACACACAGCAGGTGCCTAGTGAATGCATGTTGGCTGAATAAGCAGCTTACAGATCGGCATGGGGCATGGCATGCCTGGCTTGGTAGGGCCCCACTGTGAGACTCAGATCTGGTACAGGGGCCTGGTTGTTCTCACGTCAGCAGCACTGAGCTCAGTCAACCTGAGTGCCTCTCTTCTGTCCGCTTGTGCACGAAGCCTTCTAATAATTCCCTATCCTGTCCCTCCCGAAAAACAGAGAGCTCCATTGAACACAAAAGACAAAACAACCCTGCCTCTGGGGTTGGCACAGGCACACTCCGCCTCTGGGGCTGTCCAGCCAGGGAGTATCCTGCAGAGATCACTTCCCTCTTTGAGTCTCTGATCCACCTGTCTCCTGGGCTGTCCTGGTCGGGCAGGGCAGCACTCCACAAACTCCTCCCCGGATGCTCACAGAAGGAGGAGGCTGCCCTCCAGCAGGGATGTGCTTGGTCTGGGAAGGGAGTGCCCCCGTCCTTTGCCATCTCCAAAGCCAGCTTCATCGCTACACAGTGGACCTCACGCTGGTCCTGGCCTTGGGTACTTGAATCTGGCTTCCCCTGGAATCAGCCCAGGCCTGGCAAGGGGGACTGTGGCTCTTCCTCCCCTTGGTCAGTTTGGCACTTCTCCTTGTGGAGAGTCGTGGGCCAAGGGGCTGGGGTGGGCTTCCCTTTCTGTGTAGCCTGCAGTGAAAAGCCGGCTCCTGGGGAGGCTGGCCCAGGTCTTCTCTGCCCCTGTGCGGGTAGGGTGGAGCACTCATCATAACAACCACAGCCTGCATTTGGTCTCTCGTCCCTCTTCCTGAAACACTCGTCCCAGCTCTTTCTGCGGGTTCCTCTTGCTCATGGCTCAGCACTCTGCTCAAGTGGCTTCTTCCCTGGGAGCCACCACTTGGCTGAGTTAGATGCCCTCTCGATGTGCCTCCAGACCAGAGGCTGAAGCCTGGGCAGCCATTGGTTACACCCGGCCTCTGGCTGGCAGGCTTGCTCTGCTTGTCCAGGACTGTGTTTCAGAAATGTTTGAATTAGTTACCAATGTGTTAAAATGTATGCCTTCTCTTGAAAACTCAGGCAAGTGGGTAAGCTGGGCCTACGTTTCCAAACACTACCAATGGAGAGGCTGAGCCACAGCTGTGGCCTTTAGATGGAGCAGACTCTCACAGTCCCTGGGCAGCTGCTACCGTGTTCCTAGGACCTTCCTGGACCCTGTGTGCATTTGAGTTGCCACTCAGGTTCCAGAATGTAACTCAGGGAGAGGAGAGGCTGGCCCCATGTGCAGCACAGGCATAGCACACAAGCAGCGCCTGGTGTTTGCAGGATTATTGGAAGGAGGCAACCCAAACAGACCGAAGTGGAGGGATATTTTTAGAGGAAGGAGATTGAGCTGAGTCCTGGAGTGGCAGAGACGAGACCTATCCAAGAAGTACCTCTGGGTGGAAGGAAAAGCTTGAACAAAAGCTCAGAGGTGGGAGGGGGCGTGGCACAGCAGGGCTGCTGGAGATGGCAGGGTCTGGCAGAAGTCCAGGAGTCTGTGGGGTCATGGCGGTGGATGAGGTTGGAAAAACCTGAGTTGAATCTTGAAGGGCAAGTGGGTACTTAACGATAAGCTCGGTTAGCTTCAGGAGAAAATTCCAGAAGCAGGAGTCATGGTGCCTAAACACAGAGAGGGAGAGGGAGTGTGCCACTCTGGTTCATGCATGGCAAGGAGTTCACCGTGACCATGGGGTGTGGGTCAGGGAGGCCACGCTGATGGAGGACAGATGAACCTGATGGAGGACTCAAGTCAGGCCTGGGCAAAGAGGGCCTTACTGCAGGCTGAGTTGAACATGATTTTTTATTTCTAATTTTTTTTCCTGAATGCATGGGAATGATGTGGTTGGATTTGCATGTTAGAAAGATTGCTTTGGAAACAACAATTGTAGTAGTCAGTTTTAACATATACTCTACTGAACAGGCCAAGCAGACCAAGAAAGATATGATAGACACAATTAATAAACTCAAATTTACATGGGCATATAAAATGTTGCACAAGCAGAGAATGCAATTTTTTTTCTAAGCACATGTGATGCACTCACAAAAATTGTCTTCATCCTGGGTCTCAAAGGAAGTCTTGATGCATTTGAAAGAACCAGCATCACATAATCTATGTTCCCTGATTCCCACGTAATAAAATCATAAATCAGTGGCAAAAGGATAACTGCAAATATTCTGTATGTCTGGAAATTATATAACATACTAGTAAATTACACCTGGATTAAAGAGGAAATCACCAGGGACAATTATAAAATACTTAGACCTGAACAACTGTAAAAATGCCATATACTCAAATTTTGAGACATAGCTAAAGAAAGGTACTCACAGGAAAATATATAGCTTTAGGTACACTTATCAAAAAACAAGATATAATGAAACAAATGAGCTAAGCATTCAATTCAAGCTGGAAAATAGCAATAACGCAAAACAAAGGAAAGAAGGAAAGAAATAACAAAATAAGGAAATCAGGGAAATAGCAAAAAAGATAAACTACTGGAAACCAAAAGCTGTGTTACTAAATAAATTAATATGCTGATCAAAGAAAAAATATGCAAATACAATGTGTAATCAAAAATAAAAAATAACTGTAAAGAAATAATATTCTAAGAATATAATAGTATGAATAATCACATGATAATAAACTGATAAACCTAAGCAAAATGAATAAAGTCTTGGAAAACACAAAATGGAGAAAAAAGTCAAGAGGGAATAGAAAACTTGAGAAGATCAATAGTTATTATTTTAAAAATTGAAAGGCTTATCACAGGTCTTTCTCCAAAACATTATAGGCCCAGACAGTCTTACAGATGAGTTTTATCAAACTTTCAGAGAATAAATGATTAGTCTCTTACAAAATTTATACCAGAATTTGACAAAGCAGGAAAGGTGCCAATTCACTCAATGAATCTGGTTAGTATAATCTAGATTCTGAAACTTGATAAAGATAATACAGGAAATTATAGACATTTCATTTCCAGCATAGTGAACATGGGGTTTGTTCTAGGAATGCAAGGATAGCTTAACATCAGAAAATCTGTCCATGCACTTCTTCCCATTAATGCGTGAGAGGACAAATTCCAATACATATTTCTGATAAGAAAGTCTCTTAGAAGACCAAGAATAGAAGGGAATTTATTTAATTTGATAAAGAATATAAACCCCAAACCTACAGCAAAATCATAATTAATAGAGAAACTTTAGGCTCATTTTCATTAAGATTTAGAACAAGGCAGTTGTACTTACATTGTCACTACTATTTTTAAAGGCATAGTATTTTAGGGCCTGTTCAAAGATTTAAAACAAGGAAAAAGTACAAGAGGTATAGAAATTAAAGGGAAGATAAATGACTGTCATTTGTGGGAGATACTATCAACCACATCGAAAGCCTAAGGAAATCAACAGAAAAATTACTAGAAAACCAGCCAGGTGCAGTGGCTCATGCATGTAATTCCAGCACTTTGGGAGGCCAAGGCAGGTGGATCACTTGAGGTCAAAATTTCAAGGCCAGCCTGGCCAACATGGTGAAACCCCATCTGTAGTAGAAATATAAAAATTAGCCAGGTGTAGTAGTGCACGCCTGTAATCCCAGCTACTCAGGAGGCTGAGGCAGGAGAATCACTAGAACCCAGGAGGCGGAGGTTGGAGTGAGCCACTGCATCCCCAGCCTGGGTAACAGAGCAAGACTCTGTCTCAAAAAAAGAAAAAAAAAATGCCAGACGTGGTGGCTCATGCCTGTAATCCCAGTACTTTGGGAGGCCACGGCAGGCAGATTGCCTGATCTCAGAAATTCGAGACCAGCCTGCACAACACAGTGAAACCCTGTCTCTACTAAAAAAACCTCAAAAAATTAGCCAGGTGTGTTGGCACGCACCTGTAGTCCCACCTACTTGGGAGACTGAGGCAGAGAATTGCTTGAACTCAGGAGGCAGAAGTTGCAGTGAGCTGAGATCACACCACTGCACTCTAGCCTGGGTGACAGAGCGAGACTCCATCTCAAAACAAACAAACAAAAAAACATTATTATTAGAAAACTCATTGAGGTTGTGAGACTTAAAACATTAATAGCATTCCTTTATACCAGGGTTGTCAAAGTTTATCTGTAAGTGGGCAGATAGTTAACAATTTTAGGTTTTGTAGGCCATATATGGTTTCTGTAACATACTTTTTCTTTTTTTTCCTATTTTTTTTAAACAAACAACCCTTTAAAAGTATAAAAACAATTCGTAGTTTGTGGGTCATAGAGTAACAGGTCATGGACTGAATTTCACCTGTGAGCTATAGTTGCCACTCTCTGTTCTGTAACTGCAACGCTATGCAATGTATCATAGGAACTATAAACTATCTAGGAATTAACTGAACGAAAAGTCAAGAAGACCTTGGAGAAAAAGCTCTCTACTAATGAAAATGTGAAAAGATTTGAAAAACAGACATTCTATATGTATACATGGGATGAGTTAACCTAATAAAGATGTTAACAACTTCCAAAGTAATCTATACATTAAAAGCAATGCTAATAAGATATTTAGTTGGATTTCTCAATGATACCACAAACTCATTCTAAAGTTTATGTGGAAGGATAAAGGTCCATGAATAGTAAGTCAATTTTAGAAAAAAACAGCAAACTTTGGTGTGTATGACAGACACTGCTTTTTTGACCCACCTCTCTCTACCTTTTTCTTCTACTGTAGAATCTCTCAGTCTTAGCCAACACACAGCTGCTCAGCCTGCTGCCATATTTCCCCACATCTCTTGCAGCTAGGTGTGGCATGTAACCAAGCTCAGGCCAATGGAACATTAGCAGAAATGTGAGTAGCTTACAAATATCTCTCTACTTCTCACATGCTAGAACATTTAGCTATCCCCACCTGGTGAATGGGGATCATGTCTAAGTGAACAGAGGAGCAAAAGTGTTGATGGAACCTGGAAATTTGGGTGATCATGTGCAGTAGAAACATCACCCTACCCTGGGAAAGAATAAACTCTGGTAGATCATACTGGGACACCTGACTCACTGCATAGAGAAAGATAAAGTTATATCCCTGCCCTAAACCATATACAAATGTAAACTGCAGATGAAGATTTAAATGAAATGGTAAAATTACAAAGTTAATAGTCAAAAGTGTAAAATAATTTTCTGGTGTGATCTAGCATAGGAAAAGATTATTTTATACTTAAAAATTTTTATATGTACACGAAGAATGATGAATGCAGTATAATGAACCTTTATGTACTCATTACATCAACACATCCATCAATATTTTGCCAGTCTTCCGTTCAGGTAGGTAAATAGCTACTATCCTAAGATCCCTGCCACAACCTTGTTTTATTGATCTTTTCACTTCATTTTGCTGTGCTATTTATTTATTTATTTTAAGTTTCAGGGTACATGTGCAGAATGGGCAGGTTTGTAACATGGGTAAACATGTGCCATGGTCATTTGCTGCATCTGTCAACCCATCACCCAGGTATTAAGCCCAGAATGAATTAGCTCTTTTTCCTGATGCTCTCCCTCCCTCTACCCTGCACCCCAGGTGCTGATGTGTGTTGTTCCCTTCCCTGTGTCTAAGTGTTAACATTGTTCAGCTTCCACTTATAAGTGAGAACATTTGGTGCTTGGTTTTCTGTTCCTGCATTAGTTTCCTGAGGATAGTGGCTTCCAGCTCCATCTGTGTCCTTGCAAAGAACATGATCTTGTTCATTTTTATGGCTGCATAGTATTCCATGGTGTATATGTACCACATTTTCTTTATCTAGTCTATCATTGATGGGCATTTTGTTGGATTTCATGTCTTTGCTATTGTGAATAGTGCTGCAATGAACATAACACATATATGTATTTTTTAATAGAACGATTTATATTCCTCTGGGTGTATACTCAGTAATGGGATTGCAGGGTCAAATGGTATTTCTGGTTCTAGGTTTCTGAGGAATCACCACACTGTCTTCCACAATGGTTAAACTAATTTACATTCCCACCAACAGTGTAAAAGAGGTCCTATTTCCCAAGCCTCACCAGCATCTGTTGTTTTTGGACTTTTAATAATCACCACTCTGACTTGTGTGAGATGGTATCTCACTGTGGTTTTGATTTGCATTTCTCTAATGATCAGTGATGTTGAGCTTTTTTTCATACATTTGTTCATCGAATAAATGTCTTCTTTAGAAGTGTCAGTTCGTGTCCTTTGCCTACCCCTTTTTAATTAGGTTGTTTGTTTTTGTCTTGTAAATTTGTTTAAGTTCCTTGTACATTCCAGACCTTTGTCAGATGGATAGTTTGCAAAAATATTCTCTCATTCCATAGGCTGTCTGTTTGCTCTGATGATAGTTTCTTTTGCTGTGTGGAAGTTCTTTAGTTTAATTAGATCCGATTTGTCAAATTTTGCTTTTGTTGCAATTGCTTTTGATGTTTTTGTCATGAAATCTTTGCCTGTGTCTATGTCCTGAATGGGATCTCCTAGATTTTCTTCTAGGGTTTCTATAGTTTTGGGTTTTACATGTAAATCTTTAATCCACCTTGAGTTAATTTTTGTATAAGGTGTGAGAAGGGGTCCAGTTTCAGTTTTTTGCATATGGCTAGGCAGTTCTGCCAGCACCATTTATTAAATAGGGAATCCTTTCCCCATTGCTTGTTTTTGTCAGGTTTGTTAGAGATCAGATGGTTATAGATGTGTGGTCTTATTTCTGAGTTCTCTATTCTGTTTCATTGGTCTATGAGTCTTATTTCTGGATTCTCTATTCTGTTCCATTGGTTTTTGTATAAGTATCATGCTGTTTTGGTTACTGTGGCCTTGTAATATAGTTTGGAGTCAGGTAGCATGATGCCTCCAGCTTTGTTCTTTTTGCTTATGATTGTCTTGTCTATACTGGCTCTTTCTTGGTTTCATATGAAATTTAAAGTAGTTTTTTCTAATTCTGTGAAGAATGTCAGTGACAGTTTAATGGGAGTAGTTCTGAATCTATAAATTACTTTGGGCAGTATTGCCATTTTCATGATAATGATTCTTCCTATCCATGAGCATGGAATGTTTTTCCATTTGTTTGTGTCCTCTCTGATTTCCTTGAGCAGTGGTTTGTAGTTCTCTTTGAAGAGGTCCTTCACTTTCCTTGTAGCTTTATTCTTAGGTATTTTATTCTCTTGGTAGTAATTGTAAATTCTGTTGGTAGTAATCTTGAATTCATTCAAGATTTGGCTCTCTGCTTGTGTGTTGTTGGTGTATAGGAATCCTTGTGATTTTTGCACATGGATTTTGTATCCTGAGACTTTGCTAAAGTTTCTTATCAGCTTAAGAAGTTTTTGGGCTGAGACAATGGGGTTTTCTAGATATGGGATCATGTAATCTGCAAACAGACAATTTGACTTCCTGCCTTCCTATTTGAATATGCTTTATTTTTTTGTCTTGCCTGATTGCCCTGGCCAGAACTTCCAATACTGTGTTGAATAGGAGTGGTGAGAGAGGGCCTCCTTGTCTTGTGCTGGTTTTCAAAGAGAATGTTTCTAGCTTTTGCCCATTCAGTATGAAATTGGCGGTGGGTTTGTCATAAATGGCTCTTATTATTTTGAGGTATGTTTCCTCAATACCTAGTTTATTGAGAATTTTTAACATGAAGGGATGTTAAATTTTATCAAAGACCTTTTATGTGTCTATTGAGATAATCATGGTTTTTGTCTATAGTTCTATTTATGTGATGAATTATGTTTATTGCTTTGTTTATGTTAAATATTTTGCCCTAATATTTTAAAACAAACCAAGACACTGATTATTTCACCCATAAATACTTAAGTATTCATCTGTAACAGGGACTTAAAAATATTAAACATAATATCATTACACACCTAGAAAAATGAAGAATTTTTGCTCAATATTATTATCTTATAATCATTCTGTGTTCAAAATGACAGACTTTTAAAAACAAGATGTAACTTTCTGTCCCTGGCTTAGTTCACTTAATATGTTGTTCTCTAGTCCATCCATGACATTGCATGTTTTCACTCATGTGGAAGCTAAAAAAAACAAAGCAAAACAACACAAAAACTGATCTCTTAGAAGTAAGGAAGAGAACAAAGGATACCAGAGGCTGAGCAGAGTAGAGGGAAGGGAAGGTTAGGGAGAAATTTGTTAAAGAATACAAAATTACAGCTAGATTGGAGGAATGAGTTCTGGTGTTCTATACCACTGCAGGATGACTAGAATTAATAATATATTACATAGTTTCAGATAGCTAGAAGGAAGATACTAAATGTTCCCAATGCAAAGACATGATAAATGTGTGCGATGATGATATGCTAAATACCCTGATCTGATCACTATATATTATCTGCATTGAAACATCACTATGTAATCCCTAAATATGTATAATTATGTGTCAATTTACATTTTTATAAAAGTAAAAATTTTGAAACCCCAAGATCTAAAAAGCACAAACCATAAAGCAGAAAAAAGACTTGACAATAGCAAGCTTAAAGATTTATATGCAATAGAGGACATCAAAGTCACGATTAAAGACAAATGGCGGGTGGGAAAATCAATTAATATTTCAACCCATGCTATTCAAAGCACTGGTCTGTGAGGACATGAGGAGTTGCATCGGAATGCCAGTCAACTACAGTCACCAAGCACGCTGTTTCGTTTCTCAGAGATTTTTGGTTTTTGTAGCAAGAAATTGTTGATTGAAGAAGTGGTACTTTGATTAAACAAACTGTTCTTAGCTAGGCAGCTAGTCCCCACTTTGAGCAGCACTGATTAAGACTATTCAACGAACTCCAAATCAATGAGATAAAGGCAGAAAACCCGACAGAAGAACGGATGATGCCTGTGAATAGGCAATTCTCAGGAGACGAATCCCAAATGACTAAGACTTCTAGAGATGTTTCAACTTACCAGTAATCAGTGAAATGCAAATCAAAACAAGGAGTTGCCACTTTGTATCCATCAGAATGGCAAATTAGAAGGGTGGATAATGGAAACCAGGTGTTACCAGGTGCGTGGGGAGAGGAGACCTCCGTAGGAGTGGAGACAGGTGTAGGAGTGTGAACAGGTACAGTCAGTCTGGAAAATATTCTTTATTTTGATTAAGTTTGCATATATTCTTTGGCCCGGAAATTCCATTCTTGGGTATATGTCCCAGAAAAATTTGTCAAATAAGGGCATGAATGAGAATGTTCACGGTGGCTGGAATTCACAGGCAAGCCAGATGTGCATTCTGAGGGAGTGTGTATGTGCAATGTCGTGGCCCACCGTGGAAGTGGAAACAGCCTTGCAGCCAGTTAACAAGACCTACACAGAGCACACATAGGCCCCTGGAAGCACAGAAGAGAGAGAGGAGGATCATCACGTTATGCCAGCGACTCTCAATCTTCCCACTCAGGACCCTTTCTAACTTTTCACAGTTACGGATGACCCCAAAGAGGTCGTTGATGTTTCTGTGGGTTGCCATCTCAGAAATTAAAACAGAAAATTTCAAACAATTTCTTAATTCATTAAAAAGACAAATCAATTACATGTTTACACATATGACATATTTTATGACGAACAGTTACATTTTCCAAAATAAAAAGTGTAGTGAGAAGTGGCATTCACATTTTTTTGCAAATCTTTTAAATATCTGGCTTAGGAAGAGACAGCTGGATTCTCATATCTGCTTCTGCATCCAGTCTGTTGTGATATCACATGTCATGTCGCCTCTGGAAAGTGCCACTCTACACTCAGAAGTTCAAGAATGAGAAGAAAAAGGAGATAATTTCCCAGTGTTATTATGAAAATATTTTTGGCCTTCTGGATCCTGCAGGGATTTCTCGGCCACACTTTGAGAACTGCTGCACTATACCGTTAATGTTCATTGATGACACATAAATATACATACCTCATCACTAGGCATTTTATAATGTTTCAGGCGTATTCAAAGCTGGATATCAATTACATTGTCTCAGCGCCTGTGGAGCACAGGAGGGGAATGAGATAAAAGGGAGAAACAAATAAATAAAACAAAGCAAGAAAAAAAATCTGTGTGTGCTTTAAGAATGATGATTAACTGTGGTCTCTGCAGTTGAGGTTCTGTGTGTGTGTGCATGTGTGTGCACATGTGTGTTTGGTGGTGGGAGTGAGAGGTGATGAGGCCTAAATTGGGGCAACACAGAGAATTCATCTGGACCCAAACTCAGGATGGTGGGCCGTGAGTGAGGCAGCTTCTGCTGCTCTCCTCTCCTGCCATCCCTGACACCCTCCAAGCTCCAAGCAAGGACTGTCATTACCCTAAGACAGACCCTACAGGCTCCCCGTTCCTACTACAGGGAGGAGGGAAGATGTCTGGGTGACCCCAAAGGCCCTTCCAGACCATGACACGATCATCATATGTTGGACTCTGAGTGGTGGACCAAGCTCTAGGCTTCACACTAGTGCCAGGGATTTGAGCCTCTCCTCCTGCCAGGTGAGGCTCAGGCAGGGGCAGCATCATGAGTCCCTGTGCCTAGCTGTGAGCAATGCCCTCAGTGAGCCGATCACCCCACTTGCCTTAGAGCAATGCCACAGCCTCCGCCCATGCCCTGGGAGCCCTTGAGGGTCCTCTCAGGCACTCAGGGGCAGGCAGAATTGAACTGAAGGTCCCTAGCAGATGTCCTGCTCTAAGGCTCACCTCGAACCTGGCCCATGAATCCATCCCTGGCTGGCTCGCTTGCCATCCCTGCCCTGCCCTCCGATTCTCTTTAAGAAGGCAGGTGTCCTGAGAGGTCTCCTCTGGGAGATACCCTCTGTGTGCTATACTCTAACCCCCTACGAGCCCTACAGGGCTCTGTCCAGGTGCGCTCTCTCTTCCCAGACCTACCACTCCTGCTCCTGTTCTCCTGGTCCACAGCCAACAGGTGTGAGTGCTTGGCGGCTCGTCTGTCCCCGGCTGCTGTGAGCGATTGTGAGCAGGGACGTTCTTTCACTCATTCCTGTGACTCCGGGCCAAGCAGTCAGTAGGGGCTCAGTATTGGAAAAATGAATGAAAGAGTTGGAGACTTGAGCAGGAGACCTTTGAATACCAAGCTCCCGGGAACCAGGGCCCTTCCCCAGCCTCCCTAGACACTTCCACCATCTGACAATGAAAGGTTAATGGCTGGCCCAGCCCCACATGGAATGTAGGGGTACAGATAGTTTAAGCTGTTTGAAATGTGAAACATCCCCCTGCAATACTCACCTTCCTGCTTTGTCTAGGCTGAATCTATTTTATTTTATTTTAATTAATTAATTAATTTAGAGACAGGGTCTCACTCTTTTTGCCCAGGCTGGAGTGCAATGACACGATCTTGGCTCACTGCAACCTCTGCTTCCTGAGTTCAAGCGATTCTCCCTCCTCAGCCTCCCAAGTATCTGGGATTTTAGGCACCCACCACCACGCCCAGCTAATTTCGTATATATATATATATATATATATTTTCAGTAGAGGTAGGGTTTCATCATTTTGGTCAGGCTGGTCTCGAACTCCTGACCTCATGTGATCCACCCACCTTGGCCTCCCAGTGTGCTGGGATTACAGGTGTGAGCCACCGCGCCTGGCCAGAACTGAATCTATTTTCATATTTATTTCAGATTTTCTTAAAAGAAACACAACAACATGGAACAGTGCAGCTCCGTGCAGGTCCCCCCGCATCCTCTCCCTCCTTCTCTCCCCAGAAGTAACCACCATCATGAATTTGTTGTTCTTCATTCCCTTGCATGTGGCTATATTTTTGCTATATAGATAAGTATCCATAAACAAAATATTGTGGTTTTACATAATTTAAAACTTTACATCAACGTTCCCAAGCTGTACATATCCTTCTGCCATTTGCTTTCTGGCCCAGCATTGTTTTGAATTCGCCCATGTTGACACACACAGCTACAATTTATTCGTTCTCACTGCTGAAATATATTCCATTGTATGAATATATCACGATCTTCAAAATCTGTTTTTCTGTTGATGGGGGTTTAGGTTGTTTCCAATTTTTTGCTTTTGCAAACAATGATACAGTAAACACGGTTGTACATATCTTTCGGTGCACATGTGCATGGATTTCTGTTGGATATGATTCCAGTTATCTGTGGCTGCATAGAAAATTATCCCCGAACTTAGTGCTTTAAAACAAACACCATTTTATTATATCTCACAATGTTGCATCTCAGGAATGTGGGGCAGGACCCAGCTGGGAGATGATTTGCAACAGGATGAGGCCCTGGAGGGTGAGTGGGGAGGGGGTTGCGTGTGAGGTTGCCGAGGTCATTTGACAACAGAGGCCCTTTCTGCTCTAATATTCTCAGATTCTTCAAGGCTGTGGCTAGCAAGGGAAATTCAGAGTTCCAGTCTCGTGGGAGGACAAGGTATCACATGTGGTCTTGTCCACTTTGACAGGGGAAAGCCTGGGAATGCTTGACGGACGTTTTTTAGATCCCCGTATCGTTCTGTGATGCTGGTGCCTCTGCATTCGAGAACCTACCCCTCTGATGAAGCTGACCCTACACAGCACCCACCTTCTCATATTTAAGGGTGGGCATGTGACTGCCAACCCAAACAGCACATTGCACACCCCATCCCCAACCTTTCCCACCCCTGCAAGGAAACTCCAGTCCAGGGCTTCCATTTGAGACATCAAGGAAGTTGTCTGTCCAGCACCACGGCACAAGGTGTGGTGAGTCTGGGAGACTAGAGATGTGGGGTTCCACGAGGAGGGAGAGAGAAACTGAGTTTGAATCCGGGTAACATTACACCTGAATCCAAAATGACCCCCTGATTTTTCCAGATGTTTGAATGAATACATTTCCTTATTTGTGGAAGTCAGCTTGGACTTTCTTTTATATTTGAGACTGTAAAGTCTTGGCTGTTACAAGAGCAAGCTTTGAGGGCTCACAGCTCCACCAGGATAGGCAGGCAAATCTTGAGGACAGGAGGCAAAGTGACTATGACACATGTCCAGGGGCTGAGCTCCTGAATGACTGCAGACGTCCATCCTGGAGTCCCCGAAAGGGATGGCGGGGGTCAGGGGAGGTGTGGGCTTCCAAGAAGAGTGGGTGGAGGCAAAGGAGCATGCTGACCCTTCCTCTGTGACTGGGAGTCAGGCAGTGTTTATGGAATTGTCAGGGGTTGGGGAGAAGCAAATGATGGGAAAGTGAGAAGGCCCAGGCAGGAGCGTGGATGAACGGGGCTGAGCGGGCTCAGTGCAAGGACTTTCAGCAGGCGTGGGCAGGCCGCTCGTGCAGAAAACGACTGTCCTCATCATCAGAGGGGTGCAGGAGACTGAGGAGGGGCAGAATGAGAATCTCTGGGCATGAGGGGGCTGGGGCCAGGCAGTGAGCAGTGTGGCATTGGTTTGGGGCCAGAGTGGGGCTAGCCTAGCCAGGTGTTAGGAACACAGCTCCTGGCCCACACCACCCAGGTTGGAATGCTCTTATTCTTTTGGGCCTTGGTTGATTATCCATAAAATGGGGCAATGATAATATGACCTACTTCTAGAGGTTTTGTGAAAATTAAACTTTTATTTGCAGCACAATTAGAACAATGACCAGCACAGAATAAGCGCAGTTTAAGTGAAGCTTTTTTTTTTTTTCCCTTTGAAAAACAAGTACCAATGACTCCTGAGAGGTAGATGGGGCAGATTATGTCCCTTACTTAACAGATGGGGAAGCTGAAGCCCTGGGATTGGATGGTGCCCTTCAGAGAGAGCTGGAAGCCCCAGTCGTGTTGGGGCTGGCCGGAGGGCTTTCCCATGAGGGAGGGTGGAGAGAAGGCATTCTTGCCCGAGGTGGCTGCCGGGCACCGTGCGAGCTTCCATGTGCCGCCTGGCGTGATAACACAGTGCGACACCCGGTCTTCTGGCAGCGGGAAAGCTGAGAGCAAAGGGAGGGGCTACCATCCGGTTTGCTCACACTGAGGCTGCCTGTTTTCCATTTTCCACTCTCCCCCAGGAGTGAGGACCCTGCTGCTTGGGAGGGAGGCCTTGCTGGCCTAGGGAAGGAAACCTTCCCAGTGCAGGGAGGGGATACTCCCGCAACCTTCCAGCTCAGGGGCTGCCCTCAGCTCCCTGTTCCCAGCACTGTCCTTCCCAGAGCCCAGAGAGGGCACATCCGATGCATGATTCCCACAAGCTCAGACTACAGGGGGTCCCTCCCACAGGCTTTGCCGTTTAACAGTGGGCTGCTGAGGGCAATGTTTACCTTGAAGGAATGAACTGGGAACTGTGAGATTTCAGGCAGCAGCAGAAAGCCTGAAGAGTGGCGGGTGGGGAGGAGCATTGGTTTCCAGGCACCTATTACCATTGCTTTTTTTCTTTGAGATGTAGTCTTGCTCTGTCACCCAGGCCGGAGTGCACTGGTGCAATCTTGGCTCACTGCAACCTATGCCCCCTTGGGTTCAAGTGATTCTCCTGCTTCAGCCTCCTGAGTAGCTGGGATTACAGGTGCGTGCCTGGCTAATTTTTGTATTTTTAGTAGAGATGGGGTTTCACCATGTTGGTCAGGCTGGTCTCAAACTCCTGACCCTATGATCCACCCGCCTCAGCCTCCCAAAGTGCTGGGATTACAGGTTTGAGCCACCATACTTGGCTACCACTACATTTTTAACTCCTGACTCCTACCCTCCCGGAAGACACCTTGGAACCAGTTATTGATTGGGCTCAGGCATCAGCCCACTTCTTGCAGTTATTCATGCTTACCCATTCACCCATTTATTATTTTTTAATGTTGCATTTATCTGTCTGTTAACCTACCTATCTATCCATTCACCCATTCACCCACCCCTTTACCTACCTATCCATCCACCCCTCTGCCCACCTATCCATCCATCCACCCACCTTTCCATCCACCCTCATATACCTATGCATTCACCCACCCATTCATCCACTCATTTATCCATCCATTCACCCATCTGCCCATTTACCCTTTCACACACATCCATTTATTCATTTACTCATTCACCTGTCCACACACACATTCATCTACTCACCTATTCACATCTATCCACCCATCCACCCTTCCACATACATTCATCTGTCCATCCATCCATCCATCCACTCATCCAACCATCCAGCCATCCAGCTACCCACCCACCAATCCACCCATCCACCCACATATCCACCTATTCATCTACTCAGCCACCCACCCATCCATCCAATTCACCTCATCAAGGGACAGTAAGGGCCAGGCTTCAGGAGCCAGCAGCCTGGGTTTGCAGTCCTGGCCCCAGCACTTACACGATTTGACTGCCCTTGGACCAATTACTTTACCTCTCTGGCTCAGTCTCTTGAAATATACAATGGGGATAAAAATAGTACCTACATTCTAGAGCTTTTTGTGAGGCTTAAATAAGATGTGCACCTTTAAGAGTGTCTTATGTGTGAACTGTTATTCTCTCTATTGTTCTTCAATGCACTCATTTGTTCAGTTTCTCTGTTCCTTCATTTCACTCATTCATCTCTTTATAATCACTGCCCTAGTCCAAGGAAACAAGCTTTGTTTTCTTCCCAGCCCTTAAAAAAATACTTTCCCATCTCCAGCCTTTGGTTTGAGGACTGGGGCTTTTCTCAAGAAGTAATACTCCAAGCTGATTCTGGAAGCCAGATTTTAACAGACACCAGAAGAAGGGAGGACTCTCTAAGCAAACCTTCAGCACCCTGCCCACCAGTCTTGGTCGAGGAGCAACTTGTGGCTGCTCTTGGGTTCCTGGACCTCATACTTCCACCTTTGTCCTGTCCATTCCAATGGGCAGGATCCAAAGGCAAGAAGGACAGGAAGAGAATTACCAGCCCCTTTTTTATGCTGGGCTTTTTGTAGACATTCTCTGATTTAATCTTCTTTATAGCTTTTTGAAGTATAGGGCCAGTCTCATTTTCCAATAAGTAAATGAGGTTCAGAGAGGTGAAGTGACTTGCCTGAGATCACACAGCAAGTAAATAGAGTTGGGATTCCTAACCGAGTCTGATATGCTTCAAATCTCAATGTCCTCCCCACAACTCCCACCAGCCCTGCCTGTTCTCGCTGGATAGGAGAGGTGCTCAGAGCTGGGTTCCTACCTCCTGCTCTGCCCCCCTGCCCAACCTGCTTTCTGTCCCTCTGAGCCAAGTGTTCATGACCCTTGACTAGCCCATGCCTGAAGTCCCAGGTGCAGATGAAGATCTGCAACAGTTTCAACTAGGGTGGGAGGAGCATGAGGAGTGTGTGACTCCAGGCTCTCCTGGGAACACGAGGCCACTGGAGTTCTCACCGTGATGGAGGGGGTGGCCAGCTAGCCTGAGAAGCTGATGGGCTGGAGTTTAGAGAGATTGTTTCTCTGCTTTTCCTCCTCACTCTCAGGATCCAGATAGGCCAGGTTTCAAAGGCCTGGCCCCAGGGAACAGAGACACAGTCTTCTGTCGACTGTAGCAAAAAGTGGCTCCGCATCCATCTCTGGCCTTGCCAGGCCGGAACCTGGCCTCAGGCCCAGGCGGATCCAGGCCTCTGGGCGCTTGGAAGTCACGTCCTTCTCATCGTCTTCCAGCCTGGGCAGCATCTCTGTGTCAACTGAATTCAGTGTTGTCCATTCCACACATATTTCTGGGGCCCCATCCGTGTGCCAGTCCTGTGCCAGCTATGGACGGTGCCTGCTCTTGGGGAATTAACATCATCCCTGTGCCTGCAGGAGACCCTGACGTATGTACTGTGTGGTCAAGAACAGAGCTGTCCCTTGGCAGTCATCAGGAGAGGTGCCAGGAGCCCAGGACAAGGCTGAAATTGCCTCGTCCATCTTACAACACAATCTACAGGTTCAAGACGCTGGGCCAGGGTTGGCTCCAGGACAGAGAAGGAAACGTGATGCCGGCAAGACCTGAAAAGCCAGCCTCCTCATTCTGCCCCAGAGGAGCCCACATCCCAAATTCCCATCACTAGAAGAACCGGTAAAGAAAGGGTGGTATATTCACACCATGAATATACACAGCAAAAAAAAAAAAAAAAAAAAAAAAGGAAAAAAGAACAAATGATTGTTACATGTCACAGCATGAGGGACTCTTGCAGGCACACCTTTTGAACCACACAATCTCTGTGCGGTTCAAAAGCAGATACACTAGAATATGGGATGTATGGGATGGGGAGAGGAGGAGTGGGGAGCTGTGGGGGCATCTAGACTGAGAAGATTCATGAGGGGTGTTTCTGGTGCCAGCCATCTACACCTTGACCAGGGTGCTGGCTACTCAGGTATAATTCTCTGGAAAAAATATCAAGATGTGCACTTCGTGTATGTACTTTAATGCATGTTTGTTTTATCTTAGTTTAAAAAAAAAAAACCAAATAGACAAAAAAAGAACAAATAGACAAACAGAAGGAAAACTCAAGCACAGTCCGCTCGTGAAGAATGGCAGTGACATTTGCTGTGCTCGGCTTTCCAGTGCCCCTTCCCTGACTGCAGTGCCCTGATTTCCTCTGGGGAATACCTACCCATCCCCGGTAGCCACAGCCTCAGGGTGGACACATGACACTATGTTGCCAGCTGGACACTTTCTCCTGGAATGTGCACTGTGGTAGAGTCAGGAAAGCAATCAAAAGGCTGGGAACTGCCACACTCCAGAGGCTGGCTGTCAGCGGGTCTTGCTCTTGGAGAAGGACAAGATCTGCTGGACAAACAGACTTTCCAGCCTGCCCTTCAGCTTGGGAATCACGAACTTCCAACCAATCCCACTAACTTGGGTCAGATAGTCAGGTTCAGAGGCCCTGCCCCGTGGGCACTGACACCAGCTTTGCACAAGCACCAGGCCTTGTCGGGGGCCTGTGCTAGGGACGGGGACTCCCGGACTGGACTCTGTAAACTTCGGGACATCAGTCATTGAGGAATGAAATCAGAGTGTCTAGGATCCCATCTAACCTGTCAAAGACCATGGCATGAGTGAGAAATGAGCCTTTGTGGTTACAAGCTGCTGTAATTTGGGGGTTGTTTGTTGCTAGGTATAACCTGGCCTGCCTAATGCTACTGACAGCCCTAATCTGGTATCTCCAGCCAGACCCCTTTTTTGTACTCTACACGGACATAGACAAAGCCAACAGGGAGTCTCCACTTCCAGCTCCACAAGCTCCCAGCCTTCTCTTCTCTCACTCCCTGCTGCTCATCAAGTAAAGGAGACCACAGCCCTCTGTACAGTTTGCGTCCTATTTTATTTCCATTGATGGTTTCCAAGCTCTGTCTTCCCAGGAAGGATCTATTGTCCTATGGAGCCACAGCTATGGTTTTCTTGCTCACTGACAGTTTGCCTAGTTCCAAGCACATGGTGAGTGCTCAATAAACACTAGCTGTCGAATGACTGAATGAACAAATAGCGTTGACCATAAGCCATATACTTAGAGCTTAGCTACTCCATGCATCCTTGCCAAAAAGGGGCAGGAATAAGAATGTAGATATCTACGATAGTGGACGAAGGATGGCTGCAAATTTTTTGCTCCTCTCCTCATCAAAAGATTGGGTCTTTTTCCCTTCCCCTTGGATCTGGGCTACCTTTGACCAATAGACCAAGTCAGTTCCAGTCCTTAAGAGAGCTGCACCTCCTTTTTTTGTATCTTGAAACATCCCTTCTTGGAACCCAGAGGCTACTTGAAGAGTCCCACTTGCAGGAGAGCTGAAGTCCCCAGCTGACAACCACCGCTGAGTTCTTACTGGCAGTGGCATCATCTGCCTGCCCACTCTGTGATTGAGGCCACTCTGGACCTTCCAGCTCAGCTGAGGACCTGCTGAAGCAGCCGAGGAAGACTGCATGGATACTGTGTGGAGCAGAACAGCTAAGCCAAGACTTGCTAAAATCCCTGACCTGTGCGAATCACGAGCGAGTCAGATAGCTGCTGTTGTAAGTCCCTTGGGTTTGGGGTAGATGGTTGGTTAGGCAGTGACAGGTGATGAGCACAGCCACCTTGAGGCATGGTAGGCAGTATTTTTGCATTATTTACAAAACTCCTAACAATCCTGCACTGAAGATATGATCATCATTTAATGGATGAGGGAGACCGAGAATCAGGGATGAAAGCATTTGCCTAACTTCACAAAGTCAGAGAAGTGATAGAGCAGGATTTTGTCTGGCGCTAAGCCCGCCCTCTTTTCATTCCACCCTTCAGCTTCTCTCTGGGGCAGAGATGGCTCCAGACCTGGTGGGTGAGCCTCGAGGTATGATTGGGGCTAGGACCCAACAGCCACGGTGGTGGGAAGATGATGGGGAGAGGGTGCTGGGGGGAGACACCCCGTGACCAGCCAGCTCAAAGCGGCTCCGACCCTGGACGGGCATGAATGCTTGGCTGTAGGCCTGGGTGTGAAATCACATCTTCCCCACCAGGCCAATGCTCGGTCGCAGCGTGCCCCTGGCCTCACACCGCCTTACTCTCGTCGGCTTTGTCTGGGAACAGACGCTGTCAGCCGGCGAGGGAACACCCGAAGCCTCGGCCACGCTTGTCGGGAGGCATTAGTGTGAGGCTTTGAAGTGGGGACCTCCGGGCCTTGCTCAGATGGTCTTTGCTGGGGTTTGCCCAGGACCCCTTTCTTCTGGCCCATGGGGGTGGAGGCTGGTCCAGGGCCGCTGTGGGCACTTGCGGGCAATGCCGGCTTCCTCAGATGCTCTTGGATGCCCCTCCTCCTTTCAGTCCCCAGCAGGGTCTTTGAGGGCTTGGTGTTACATCATCCAGGACAGGCTGCCAGGCAGTCTTCACTGGTTCCTTAGTCTCCGATGAAACCAAAAGTAATAGAGGCTGACTGTCAAGACTTGGACTCCACTGAGAAGAACAAAAAAGAGGAAAACCTACCTGTCATCTCTTCACCTTAGAATAACTACTGTGGAGAGGAACTTCCCTCCACTCTTTTTTCTTTTTGCTTCTTTTCTTTTCTTCTCTCTGTCCCTTTCTTCCTATTTTTCCTTTTCTGTTTCAATTAAAAAAAAAATCAATGTTGCACAGGCACATGGTTTACAGTCAATGAGTTTGACAAGACTTGTTTGAAAAACAACAATCCCAGACTGTCCTTCCATTTCTTTTCTCCAAAAAGTTTACTTCAACCATCTAAACTGATTACTTTGCTACCTACCTCCATATCGCTAAATGACACAGGTGCATTTCGGTATGGTGATTAATTTTTCAGTTCATCCATCATCTATTAACTTCCACCATGAAAGAAGAAAGTTTAACTCTTTCTTTTCCTTGCCTGAGCACACACACACACGCACTTTCACATACACACCTTCCACCTCATCCTCAAAGTAGTTATTTCATTATTTCACTTATATTGTTATTGTTAAATAATTCTCACCGTGAACACCAGTTAGGCCTGAACTGTGTAGGACATTACAGATACTTTTCCTTTATTGAAGAACTTTTGTTTTCTCTGATGTTAATAACTCCCTCTCTCCCTCCATATCTATCTCTTTTTGTCTCTGTCTCTGTCTCTGTCCCTAATGCTCTCTCTCTGTTTCTCTCTCTTTTGCTCTCAGTGTTTGCTTAGTTTACTTTGAAATGCTTACTTTATTTTGAATTGTATGTGGAAGTCTGCCAACAGCACATCTAAATCTTGTACCAAGATGTTCATTTCCATCAGATACTCTGCCAGTTTCTTCAAGGTGAGGAAGTCTCTCTGTGCCTGCTGACCTGCTCCGGGCTAGACTGGCCGCCTCCTCTGCTGGGTACGTAGCCGCCGTCTTGCTGTCTCCCTTCTCTATCATCCTGGGGAATCCCTGGCCCCTGTCCCGGTGTGGATCTTTTGCTTCCCAAATCCCACCTCTTCCTTTTTCTTGGCTTACTTCCTCTTTTTGGTGGAACACACCTTCCGGTTCTTTCTGAAGAAAGCATGCATGCTAGGTAAACTTGCCGAGACTCCATGTCGCTGAAAGGCACCAGCTCTTGATTGGCGCTTTGCTTGGGTATCAGATTCTAGGCTGGAAATCATTTCCCTTCAGAATTTTGAAGAGATTACTCCTTTGTGTTATGGCTTCCAAACAGTTGAGAAGACTGAAGCCATTCATATTCCTAATCTTTTGTATGACTTTTTTTTTCTCCTGTTATGAGGAGAGAATCTTTTATTTGTCTTAGCTTTTGGAACTTCCAACTCAATGCACCTTAGGGTGGGTGTCTTTTCAGCTCTTGGCCTGGACACGTGCTGGGTCTTTGTTTTGTTGTTGTTATTGTAGAAACTCCTGTTCTTCAGTTCTAGGGGATTTTCTTGAGTAATTTCTGTGATAATTTCTTCCTGTTTCCTACGTTTTCTGTTCCTGGAATAGCTATTTTGTAACAGTCTCATGGGACAGGCTTCATCTTTACTATCTGTTTTCATGTTGCCTTGTGCTCTGCTTCCTGAGGGAAGGTTATCACCCTCATTTTCTAAGTTCTGCCCTCAAGGGGTTGAAATTCTAAGAGTTTGTTTTTGCTCTCTGAATGTTCCTGTTCATGACGTCCTTTTCTTGCTTCCAGGATGTCACGGGACCTCTTCTCTCTCCAAGGACGTGAATGAGCGTTCCTTGGTGTTTTATGTTCCCAGCAAAGTTGCCCCTTCTCCCCACGTTTGGCTTGGTGACTTTTCCATGAGAGGCAAGTCTCAGGTGTCTGGAATCCAGAGCTTCCTGCCCATATTTAAGATGGAGGATTAACAAGCTGAGCAGAGTCCTAGAGCTCATGGTGTGGTTGAACCCTGGGACTTTTGTTTTTGAGACAGGGTCTCGCTCTGTTGCCCAGGCTGGAGTAGAGTGATGTGATCTCGGCTCACTGCAGCCTCAATCTCCCAGGCTCAAGGGATCCTCCTACCTCAGCCTCCTGAGTAGCTGGGACTACAGGTGTACACCACCATGCCTGGCTAATGTTTTAAAGTTTCTTGTAGAGACAGGATCTCACCATGTTGCCCAGGATGGTCTTAAACTCCTGGGCTCAAGTGATCCTCCAGTCTTGGCTTCCCAAAATGCATGGATTACGGGCATGAGCCACTGTGTCCAGCTCTCTGTGTCTTTCTTCTTCAGATTCCACAGAGAAGAATCTTCTGATTTCCTTCCTAGAGGATGAAGGCCTGGCTACCTGTGTTCAAGAAGAAAACTAAGGCACTGAGAGATGGAGTAACGTGTCCAAGGTAACATAGTTGAGTAAATCACCCAGATAGACTGCTCGTGACCACCCTGGATGATCTCAGGGCTGCGCATGGGAAGGATCAATACTGTACTAAAGGAGATGGATTTTTTTTTTGGCGGAGTCTCACTCTATTGCCCAGGCTGGAGTGCAATGGTTCGATCTCAGCTTACTGCAACCCTCCGCCTCCCGGGTTCAAGCAAGTCTTCTGCCTCAGCTTCCCGAGTAGCTGGGACTACAGGCATGTGCCACCATGCCTGGCTAGTTTATTTTTAATCTTTAGCAGAGACAGGGTTTCACCATGTTGGCCAAGCTGGTCTCAAACTCCTAACTTTGTGATTCGCCCGCCTTGGACTCCCAAAGTGCTGGGATTACAGGCATGAGCCACCGTGCCTGACCAGGAGATGGATACTTTTCAAACCAACCTTCAAATTAATGTTGATAGGAGTTATAAAGTTACTCACACCTCCCTCTCCTTTTCTTCACTCTTGCTGCCACTGAGTATTAGTAGTAAAACAAACCAAACTTTGATAGCATACCTAAAACTATTAGAAAGACAGAGAACATGCAAAAAAATGCAGATTTTATAGACTGGATTCATATTGCATCTGTGTGTCATACTGAATCTCTTCAGAGAGGTGAATTTGGCTGCCCAGAGCCACACAGTGTATAATCAGTATGTATAGCAGGACTGGAGTCTGGATCCCATGCTCCAAGCCACTGCCTTATCCATTCACAAAACACTTTTTTCATATGGTTCTCATTTGCCTCAAACAATCCCTTTTTTTTTTCCTGGGATGCGTCTCACCTATCTTTGAACTCACAGAACTCCACGTAGCACCTGACACATAATAGTGTTTAGGCCACAGTATGTGTTTCTTGGCGTGAGCAGAGCCCATGTTGAGATGGAAAGAAGATGCCCAGGGAGGCCGTGGCCTATTGCAGGCAGTTATGTCACAGGGACTGGGCCCCATCACTCCAGGATGGGCCCAGGCACCGTCCTGGAGGCCAGATCAACACGCTGAAACCTGTGTTAAACCCAGAAAGGGTCAATGGTTTGGCCAACAGAGGCCTTGAGTGCTCAGAGAACACCTGATTGATCAGGGGCCCTGGTAAGGAGAGGGCCCAGAGAAGCTGTGCCAGCTTCCTTGAAGTGGTGGCTTAGCATGGAGCCCAGAAGGAAGGTTGGCAGAGTGGAGTTGTTCTTTTCATTTTCCTAAGTTGTCAGCTTGGCTCTGGTGCTAGGGTTGCCAAATAAAATACAGTACATCCAGTGAAATATGAATTTCAAATAAACAACAAATAATTTTTAGTACAAGTATATCCCAAATATTGTCTGGGATATACTTACACTAAAAAAAATTATTGTTTAAATGTAATTCAAATTTAGCAGGGTGTTCTGTTTTTGATTTGCTAAACATGGCAATCCTGCCCCCAGGCTGGTGAATGGGGCACCCCTGAAGAGAGCAGGGGTCTAGGTTCATGGTGTGGTGCTGCTATGTCTTGGCTGTACAGGCTCAGGCAGATTCATGGTCTGAGTCCTCACTGTACCTGAGGAGTCTGACCAGGTATTCTGTGGATCCTCTTCCAGGCCCAGGAGGTGAGGTGGACCCTGATTAGGGCCCAGGTGTGAGCTTTGCCCCTTTCAGTAACCTCAGCCCTGGGAGGGGCCTTTCTTCTGTTTTAGTGACCTACCTTCCAATTGGGCCCCCACCCCAGTTATTTCTCACTCCTTCACCACTGCCATCGCTCTCATCTGGTCTCTCCCTCTTGCAGACTTCCCTGCCTACCACCCACCCCCAAGAGCCAACCCTAAATGGCAGAAGAGACCCTCTAACAGGGAAGTCAGACCTTGCCACTCCTCCAAGCAGACCCTAGAAGGGCTTCCACCTCACTCAGCAAAGAGCCTAGAAACCCTCCAAGGGGCCTCTGCCCTCTCCTGCCTCCCTCTTGCCAGCAGTCTCTGCTCAGGCCACCCAGGGCACCTTGCTGTTCTGCAGACAGTCAGCACGTCCTGTTCAAGGCTCCGCTCGCGTGAGCCTCCCGCAGCCTCTCCTGTCCGCCTCACTGGCTCCTGCCTCATCTCGCTCTCTGTGATCTTGCTTGCCTTTTTTTTGATGGCAAGTATCAGTCCTTGCAGTACATTTGCATTTGCTTGCTGTGGTTTTCAGTCTCTCCCCAAAGGGAAAGCACTAGGAAGACAGGGCTTTGTTTTTCATACCTGGGCATCTATCACTGATCTGTGCACAGCTGTGTCCCCAGAACCCAGTACACACAGCAGGACACATAGTAGGGCTGATTATATATTGTTACAGAAAGGAATCAGGATGTTGCAGCTCCGAGAGGCATGCTTGTCTGGCCAAGGGCAGGTAGTCAGCAAATGCCAGTTGGGTGCCCTTGGTCTGTCTGACTCCAGAGCGAGTACACACTGATGCATTTAAGCTGCCCTTGAGGACTTCCAAGTCTGACGCTGGAGGAGAGAGTGTGTCCTTCTGGGCTTCAGTCACCTGTCTGTTGCAGGGGAGCTGGCATGACGCTCTCCAGCCTCTCCCAGTTGCCCCCTCTGGGATTCCTCACTGCAGATTGGCCGATGGCCGACCCCAATCTCCCAGACCGCAAGAAGGCAGAGGGGAGCTGCTGGGCTTTGCAGGAGGCCAGCCTGGGGCTGCCTAGACACCAGCTATCCCTGTGGACAGTGCAGCAGCAGCAATGGCAGAGCTGGGTGACTCTGATCGGAAGGGGTGACCTCCTGGCGTGCAGCACCCCAGGACTGACAGAGGAAGGCAAGTCAGGATATTGCCCAAACCAGGTCCCCCTCCACCTTTAGGACACCCTAGGGCATCCCCTGAGGCCCAGCAGCGTGAGTCACAAACCCTGTGGTGCAAAATTTCCCACTCCTAGGGGGTTGGGGGAGAGGCTGCCTGGCCTGAGCTGTGGCCACATTCACTTACTGCGGTGAAACACTTCCACACAGGCGGGCACAGAGGCTGTCGAATATCCATCACAGGGTCAGTGAATGGCATTGCCAGTGACTGCTACAGGGGATGTAACGGACTGTAGCCACTGAGGGGACTGAGGGGCCGCCTGGCTGTGAGGGGTGTGTAGCTGCTTTCATGAAGCAGGTGGGGCCTGGGCAGCTCCTGTGCTGGGATGTCAGTGGGGTCCAGACCAGGCTCTGGGTCAAAGCCATGTGGGAAGTTCTGGCATCAGAGTGTGATTTGAGGGCAGCACCCAGCCTGCCCTCAGTAAAGCCTCAGCGCCACAGGGACGGTGGCTGGAGTGTTGGGTGAGGATCCCTGTGTCAGAGCACGGCTGTCACATTGGCACCATCTATCTGATGACATCAGAGGCCTCACCAGCCACATCTGGGAGCAAGTGAAGGGAATGTAGTTGGATTTGGCAACCAATCTGTTGTAACTTGCATCACTGGGTAAGCAGTTTAGTGATCGGTATAGTGTATTTAGCAAATAAAACAGAAATATTTAAAAACTTTAGGTGGATATTTTAATTTACGCAGCAGTCCCAGGTGTTAAGCGTTTTGAGTTTTACACCTGCTGTGACTTAGCCTGTGTCTGTGGAGGCTGCATGGGCGGTGCCCAGGCCGCAGTGGTGTCCACAGAGTGCAGATCCGCCGGGGTTGCAGGAACTGTCAGGGGCTCCTGCGCTGTTGTGACCCTGGGGCTTGTCAGTAGCTCAGGAGGCCTCTGGGAGCCTGTGGGTGGAATCATGAACCCCGATTCCCAGCACTGGGGTCAGGCAGAGAAAAACTGGCATGGCTCACCATCCTTGGTCACAATCACATGGAGGACAAACCATCAAACCGAGGCCCAGGCTCCTTGCCCCATCTCTATGTCCCACGTGTGGGAAGGGACAGGGGACAGAGGGGACTGTCTGAACTTCGGAGGCAGAAAGCTCCCTCCCAGGACTGCTTTCCTGGTGGCTTCTTGTTGGGGGCAGCCCAGCCTAATCCCAGCGTCTTGGGGGAAATCCCAAGATTCGTGAGCTTAGGAATGTGCCATCACCTTGTGGTGCCTCGACTTTCTCATCTGTAAATGCGGTGACTCCTCAAATCATGGCGCCGACCGCTCAGGAAGGTTCTGAGGTCCAGAGCTGAGAACCCCGCACGGAGCAGGAACTCCCATCATGGCACGATTCTGTGTTCCGAACATCTGTTGACAGGTCTGCTGCCCCATCCTCACCGTAGGCATGGGTGAGGTCCATTCCAGTGGCTTCTCCCCTGTGTGTGATACAGTCTCAAGCTCTGACCTGGCCCCCAGGTCTTACCTCCTCTGCCCTGCACCCCTTGTCCCTGGGACCCTCCGGCTTGATCTGCTGCAGCCACACAGGTCCCCTCCTCATGGCACTCAAGCTGCCAGGCCATGCCACCCCACACCGCCCCATGCCACCCCAGAGCCTTTGCACCTGCTGTTCCCTCTGCCTGGAATGCCTGCCTCCTGGCTCTCCCTGAGGCCCATTGGCCCTCCTCGGGCCTCTGCTGTGTACCCCTCCTAGAGGACCTCACCAACAGCAAACGTTTTGAGGGCTTGCTTGTGCCCCCAAGCCCAAATGTGTGCTCTGGCACAGGCGCAACCCTGCTTCACTCACTACCTGCCAGGGCCTGGAGGAGCAGAGCCGGCCCTCAGCAGGTGTCGAGGGAGTGAGACGCTGGCCCTCTTTCCGACTGAGGAAGGAGCAGCTGGCTGCATCCAAGGGGGCAGTCCTGGGCACCCTGGCATGGCTGGGTAGGCCTGCAACCCAGTGCTAGGTCGGGCGAGGAAGCTGGCACTTCAGCCGTGGGATCTGGAAGGCATGGAGAGAGGCCGGGTCCATGTGTGGGGCGGTGGCGCTGTGAAGCTAGAAACCTCAGGGTCGCTGCCAAATGTGACAGGCCCCAAATGAGCACACTGGGCTCATAAAGCTGGCGGCTGGCAGGGTGGTGCCCCTTTCACAGCCACAACTCTGCAAGAGCACTCATGGTTCTGGCCTGCCTGGCCCGGCCACACAGCATTCACACCGCAGCTCCAGGCCAGCTTCTGCCCTATCCTGATGGGGCCAGCCTGGAAGCAGGGAGGCCTGTGGGACCGCAGTTAGGGGGTGGAGGGTGGTTGGGCCCACAGTGGGAGGGTGAGGCTTGGAGGACGTGGGACTGCGACTTCTGACTGCTCTGTAGGTAGCATTCTGCCCCTAGCTTCTGTGGTCACTGTGAACCAGGCTCTGCAGCCTGACTTTCTCACACAGCTGAGGGTCTCGGCATCTCTGACTTTTGGGCTAGCCACCTCTCCCTTTCCACTCTCTTCCCCTGCCCCTGTTGCCAAGGACTGAATAAAATGGGCAGGTTGTAGATTTCCAGGTTTTACGGAGACCTAAAGGCCCCTCCAAACACATGAGCAGGGGAGTGAGCCAGGTGCCCACTGCCATCCAGGAGAATAACAGGGCCCGAAATGGCACCGTGTCCCAGGGCCCCCAGCGAAGGCCAGGCAGGTACCCCCAGGAGTCCTGAGGCTGGAGAGGGGCTGTGTGGGTCTCCTTGTGGGACATCCAGTGGATGGATGACACAGTGTCCCTTGGGCCCCCCACAGCTCCCCTGCCTCGGGAGGGGGTTGGAAGGGGCCCTGGGGTCTGGATCCTGCCCTTGGACAGTGTCCTCTGGTTACTGCTCTTGGATGTTGTGATGGACACTTACCTTCTACCATGACCTCTGGCACAATCAGCCGCCCCCACTGGGCAGACAGATGCTTGGACAAAGGAAGGCTCCTGGTCACGAGTGGCAGGGCTGGGATGAGGCTAGGTCTGCCCAAAGCCAGGAGTCTCTGAGCCTCCTTCAAGGTGGCTGAGACTGTGCCCCTCATTCTATGGAGCTCAAAAAGGAGACCCAGGAGCTCAAAAAGGAGACTTGAATCACCTGCTCCAAGCCCTCTGCAAGAGAGAGCTGAGCCAGCCTGGCCACTGAAGCCTCCCAACCCATGGAGATGTCGCCGGGAGAGAAACAGACATATTACTCTCCTCCTCATCTTCCCCCACTCCTGCTGTTTCCTGGACCCACTACATCCCTTCAAGGCAGCCAGTGTAGGCTTGGTTCTCACCCCCATTTTGGAGGTGAAGAAACTGAGGCCCGGAAAGGTAAAGTGACTTGTCTAGGACCACACAGCAAGTCAGCTGCCTCTGTTTCCAGGACGCTTTCTGTTTAGTGGCCATGGTTGAAAACAGGGCCTTTGGATAGAAACCTGAATCAGTCATCTTGACTCTGCAACCAACTAGCTCTGTAGACTTTGGCAAGTTGTTTGAAGTCAGTTTCTCCCTCTTTAAAATGGAAAGGGATGTTATAGGGTGCTGCAGGGACCCTTAGCCTGGCATGCTCTGCCTGGTACTCTGAAGTGCCCTATAAGCAATGGCCATGACTGTTCCCCAGGAGCCAGCTAGGGCCGGGGTGGACGCTGGGTCTGCCTGACCCAGTTCCCTCTCTGAATCCAGTACCCGCAGACAGAGCCTGACCCGGGGTCTGGAGCTCCTGGCAGAGGGGCACCGCCTGTCTCGGGAGCGGGAGTGCACTGAGCCTCTCCGGGGCCATGCCATTGTTTTCTTCTGCCCCAATCTGTTTTGAATAAACCACTTTTTCATCATCTTGAACAGTAATCCCCGGTATGAGAGGAATATTGTGAAATGTCAGCCCTTTCTGGAGGAATCTCAGCAACATGTTTTTTAATGTTCGGCATCACATATGGGGACAATAAATACTGAAAATATGTGGAACAGAACAGAATGGGAGCGTGCTTGGCACTCAGCTCTGCTTCCCGCTGCCCCAGTCTGATTTTTGCATCACAATAAATTAGCTGAGGGTAGGAGAGCCTCAGAGGCTCCCCCAGGAGTCCCTGACCCTAGGAACCAGGCTTTGAATTCCCGGGCTCGAGCCCCCAGACTCATCCCCTGGTGTTCCCAGGAGAACTGCATGCTGGTACCTCACAGGGCCATGCCCCATGGGTGTCACCCGCATCAGCTCTCGGCACACCTGCTACGCCGAAGTCATCTCCCCACCCTGCAGATGTGGCGCTGGGACCCATGAAAGGGGTGCCGGCTGCTGATCACAGAGCTGGGGCTGAGCCCGGCTGTGCTCTTTTCCTGTGAGGGCACAGGCTTTCAAACTGCCAGAGCTGGGAGGACCTCAACGATAAACTCACTCTGTCGATTCACCTCATCCCAGAGGTGAGGAGGTGGAAGCTGGGGGAGGGAGGGACTCATGCAAGGTCATATAGCACGTTTGAATCGAGTTTGATTCTCAAAGGAGCCCATGTTTGAATCAAGTCCAGGCCCTAATGAGATGCATGATCTTGGACAAGACATCCAAGCTCTCTGAGCCTCAGTCTCCTTATCTGTAAAATGGGGATATGTTACCCTTCAGAGCTCTGGGGGGATTAGGGGAACCACCCACAAGAGGCTCCCAGAACCGAGCCTGGTGGCAGGAGGGTGGGCTTCTCTTCCTTCTCCATCTGTATTCCTGCCTGCAGCATGAGATATGAATGTTTGCCCTGCCTGCCCTGTGGAAAAGCAGGTGACGGAAGGGGATGTGCCTCCTCACTGATGAAGCAGTGGCCACCTGCACGTTTGCATCGGCATCATGGCTGGCTCTCCAAGCTGTCCAAGCCCTGGGCAGTTGGCATCAGCCAGCTGGCCAGGCTGACCAGAAAGCACAAATAATCCCAGGGAGGGCCGGCAAGGAGGGCTGGAGAGCTTCTGCTGCTGACTGCATCCAGCCCGGTGGATGGAAGGTCATTCTGGGAGTGTGTGTTCTGCCTTTTAAAGATGTGGAAGTTCAGGTTCAGAGAGGAAGTTCAGGTTTGCCTGTGACTGTCCAGAGAGGCTACCAACCCCATGACCAAAGCCCAGGGATCCCCAGAGGCCAGGCCTCCGTACTGGGGTGTCCTGGCCACCCAGTGGTTTTTCCCTGCTGGCTCACGCTCCGCAGGCGCCGGGGGGGCTGCTCTGTGGCCCACCTCCCTCCATCATCTGCTCCGTGTTGGCCGCCATCTCCCTGGGCCTCTCCAAGAATGCATGCACTTGCTGACTGAGGGGCAGGTCCCAGCCAAGAGAGGACTGGGGTCCTTCTCAACTCTGGCCCTCACCGCTGGGTGGCCGTGGATCAGTCATTTCACCACTGAGTTTCTCTGAGGCTAACACTGCTTCCCAGGACTGTTGGGGCTTGGATTAATTTATGGGACATCCCTGGCAGCTAGTAGGCGCTCGATAGCGGAGTCACTCCTGCTTTCTGGGATGAGTCTCCAGGCTTTTCTTCCTGATCTGCACTGGCTTCCATCTGTGCAGGGCCTGTTTTGACCTTGTCTCAGCTCCCCAGGCTGCCCCCACAGCACAGTGTCAGTTCCAGCACTCCCCCCACCAACCTGGCCCTGACCCTCCCCTGCAGCAACTGGCTCTCCAAGGCCTTGCATCTAAGTGAGTCATCTGTTTTGGTCTGGGTCCTGTTGGGGACACTGCCTCTGTTAACCCCAGGCCAAGTGACCTGGCTTTCCCCCAGCAAATCATGAGAAGCACTCACCTACCCACCACCAGCAGCCAGCCACCCACCCCTCTGTTCCATTTCTGCAGCCATTCCTGTGTTTGGGCCTTCACATCCCCCTTTCCTCCTCTTCTTCACTGATTCATTCACGTCCTGGCCCAGCACAGGGTCTGGCACGTCGTAGGTGCCCAGTAAAAATGTGTTCACCGATTAGCCCCTCAGCCATTTGTCTGTCCCTTTCCCTTTCATTCAGCAAACTCTTATTGAACCTCCTCCTGACTGCTCAGGGAATTTTCGGGACTGGGTCTTGGCAGAGAGAGCCCCATGAATGTGGCAAGGAGAGGGGAGGAAGAGTCCCCCTCAGGAGAGGGGGAAGGCAGCAGGGGAGCTGGTTTGAGGTGCTGGCTGGGAGTGGAGGAAGCGCTGAGCCTCTCAGGGAAGCTCAGCTGAGCAGGGCTGGGATGAACCTGGGCGGGGTAGAGTGGAGCTTCGGCTTATTTAGGATTGGGAACCCCTAACCCTAGGATGAGTGGGGTAGGTGGGGTACAAAGAGAGAGAGATGAAAGGGTAGGAGAAGGGGCTGGAGGATACCCAGGCAGAGGAGGCCTGGTGTTCAGGTCCACGAGGGGCCAGCCTGAGTAAGGAGAGAAGCCCAACATCCTCTCTTCTAGGACAGAATCCGAGGTTTGCTCAGTGGTTGAGGGAGGGCCTTAAAGGGGAGCCACCTGGTGGCGGCATACCCAAATTACCGACTAAGCCCTCAGATGAAATGCTATCTAGAGTCCCCTGCCACACCTGGACAGCGCTGAGCAGCTGGCCTTCTTCTGAAAGCCTGAAGGTTCAGGGTCCACTCAGCCCTCCCTGCTCTTAATGTCACTCTAAGGCCTGAGCCAGCAAGGGGTGATGGCCATGTTCACAGGCTTCTGTACATCCCCGAAGAGTCTGTCTGGCCCTGAAATCTTCCCCATACTACAAAATGGCTACCATTCAATTCCCCACTCATGGAGCTCCTGGAAGCCAGGCCAAGGAGCGTGGGGCCTGGGCGGGACAGAGTGAAAGGGAGATCACAGCGGGGAGGGTATGCGGGGTTGCAAACTCTTCCACCCTGTACCTTGATGGGGTGGATCGGCTGGAAAGGGCTGTCCCCCGCCATGTACTGAAGGACAGCAGGAAGGCAGGGGCCCCCAGTGTGAGGCAGGCACCCCTTGGCCAGGGTAGGAAGGCTGGTGAGTCAGAACCCAAATCCCAGCAAGCCTGCTGCTGTCCACACCCCCTAGAAATAGTGACTGTGACTTCCTTCCCATCAGCATGGCTCCTGGGCTGGGTCTCTGGACAGGCCCTAAGGACATGAGATCCCATCCAGCCAGGCCACAGAGAAGAGCAAGACCCTGCAAAGCTGCACGGCAGGCCAGGCCACACAAACCCTCTCGGATCTCCACTTTTGGCTCAGCTGCCCTGGAAGTCATCCTTGTCTCTGTTCACTCTTAAGCCTCACCAGTAATATTAATAAGGATAATGATAATGGCTCCCTGGGTTCTGGGCTCTATTCTAACTAAACTCTTCCCCTTTACAGTTTCATTTCATCCTCACAACCACCCCAGCAAGCAGGTGCTACTGTAAATCCCATTTTACAGGTGGAGAAGTGAAGGTAATCTGCCTGGGTTACATACTGTTGCTACCCGCTGGCACTGCATACCCTGCCCTCTTAACATGGTGTGGCTTGCAGCGGGGAGTGGGAGTCGGGTGGTGCCCCCAACTGCATTTTCAAACAGTGGCTTCATTTCACAGGGTGAAAGGGCATTTGGTGGTAAGACAGCCTGGAGGATGCTGAAACGTCATTGGGAGCCTCGGGCATGGGCGTCTGGCTCCACTTTGGCCCAGTGGTCCAGGAGCAGTGTGGAGTGGGTCCTTCAGGCCCAGGATGGGGCCACCCAGAGGTTTTAAGGTGGGTGGCTCTATGCCCTGGTGACAACCCAGTCCCTCTACCCTGCCCAGAGCCTTTCTCTTCTGGGAAATTTAGCAGACAGCTGTCCTTCTGCCCCTCCTCAGTCCCTCCAACTCAATGGTCTTCACCCTGGCTTGCCCACACCTCTCAGGAGGACCCTTCTGACATGCTATTTTAACACAGTGCCCAGACCCAGCCTGGAGACCTGCATCCCCTCTGCCTTGGCCCTCTTCCTGGGGGCCACTCCAGCCTCTCTCATCTCCCAGCCCTAGGGCCCCTCTTCACAGTCCTTCAGGCCTGTGGAATTACGTTCTGACTCCTTGCCATTCAAAATCTGCTGTGGTCAGGGCTCAACCAACTGCATCTCTCCCAGTTTCCAACAAACAGATGGCAAGCCAGCCCTGAGCCCTCTCCCCTGTCACCACACCACAGCCAATGCTGTTCCCATTACCCAGAAATTCTCCTTGCTCCATCCCCCACCTCTACTCGCTGACACCCTATCCATCCCTTGAAATCCATTCCAAATGCCCTCTCCTCCAGGAAGCCGTCTAGCCCTCTCCTTCACTGAGGATTTTGAACCTCTGTTACATCTTTCTAGCTTTTCCAAAGCCTCACACATCCTTCAGTAGCTCCTTGAGAAAGAGTATATGGGAGGTAAAATTTTGAGAACTTTTAGGATCCACAATTATTCTACCTTTATGCTTGATTAATTTACCTGCACATAAAATTTCAAACTTGTGTTCCCCTGTCTGTAAGCAACCGCTGTCCAGTGCCCCTCTTTTGCCTGATCCTTCATATGCAAAGTATTTTTTTCTTTGTATCTCTGTACATGTCTCCAGTTTAGGAGCCTTTTTGATGTTCTGGCCGGCTTTTTGGACTTCCTGTTCTATAAACCTCAGTTTCAGCTTTCTCCATGGGGCTGAAGAAATCACCCCTCTCCCATCTGCATTCAAGCTTCTGAAATTTTGCTGATGCCTCCTGTATCATACTCTTTGTCTTAGTAGATTTTCACCTTTAAACGTCTCTTTACTCTCATGCCAGGGTGTTGCAGGAGTGAGTATAGATAAATTCGCGTGCCCCATTAGCCATATTTGAGAAGTCCCTTGGGAGATAGCTTTGAAGTGCATCCTGGCTACCAAGGCTTGGTGCTCTGCTCCCAGGCACCCAGGCTGTCCTCTTGAGTCACTTATGTAGGGTCCTGGTCTATATGGTAAATATCACTAATCAGGAGCAACTATATCAAATGAGTGAGGGCCTGTTTTTGGGTCTGTTGTGAAGTGAGTGATGTGCTTAAGTGAGGCCCTCACCAACCTGGATCATAGCTGTCCTTATGGTGAAAGGTTGACTGAGGCTGGATCCCCGGTAGTCAGGGAAAGACAAAAGTCTCAGGCCTAGACAGGTAGGGAGTCACTTTGCAATAGGGGAAGAAGGCCTTGTCCACACAAAAGAACGATTCCAGCCGGGAGTGGTGGCTCACATCTGTAATCCCCGCACTTTGGGAGGGCAAGGTGGGCAGATCACCTGAGGTCGGGAGTTCGAGACCAGCCTGACCAACATGGAGAAACCCCATCTCTACTAAAAGTACACAAAATTAACGGGGTGTGGTGGTAGGCGCCTGTAATCCCAGCTACTTAGGAGGCTGAGGTAGGAGAATCACTTGAACCTGGGACGGGGAGGTTGTGGTGAGCTGAGATCGTGTCATTGCACTCCAGCCCAGACAACAAGAGCAAAACTCCATCTCAAAAAAAAAAAAAAAAAGATTCCGATGGACAGTGGATGCAGAAACATGACCCTACCCCGTTGTTTCTCAGTAGTTCTCTTCCCTATGTCCTGCCCTGCCCTGCACCCAGCGATCAGAGGGCAGTCTGCTGCACCCAGAGTCCCTGAGGCAGCTCTGTTCCTGGGCAGCCGTCAAGCCACTGAATGTCTGTTGCGCATTAACTAGTCTCCTGGTGTGAGGGACATCAGCGAACTCCAGGAGTTCCATTCCAGGAGGGCACAGATGGATGAAGCCGTAGAGCCATGCGTCAGACAATCAGAGAGGGATGGCAAGGAGGAAGGTGAGGGAAGAAGAAAATTGTGGCTCCACTTATATTTGGGGTAGCAGCATAATTTGTAATCCAAAGCGGGACATGTGTGAGAGTGTGGGGCACGATGAATATGAATAGTGATGCAGGGCCCCCCGTGTAACCAGGCAAGCTGGGGTATAGTACAGACTCCCTCTCGCTTCAGTACAGGATCTCACTGAAGCCCTAAAACAGTCCTGTAATTGGATGGCATTGTCCCTGTGATGGGACAGTCACTCCAAGAGCACAGGCATGCGTGTGAGGTCATGAAGCCGCAGCTGGCACTGGAGCTCAGATTGGTATGATTCTGACTTTTCAGCCTAAAATCTGCCTGCTCAGGGAGGAGGTGTTTGGCAGGGGCTAGCTTAGGGGGTCAGGGACTTTATGGAAATAGGGGACTGGAAGGATTGGGAAGATTTTCCAGGCAGCTCAGATGCCCAGCGAGCCTGGGGGCTAGTTCCAGGTCCAGGCTCCTTAGGGCCATAGGGAGTCTTGAGTGAGGCCTTGGCCTGCATGTGCTGGTGGGATGGAGTCGGCACATCCACATCCCTCTGACCCAGCCATGCTGCTGGGCCCATCAGAGGGGCCCCACGGGATTTTCCCTCTGTCTTTTCACACCTACATAAATCTGCACACATGGTCACAACATGGAGAGTTAGGCCAACACAAGCTATACAGGTGCAACCCACTTGAAATGCCGATGCCCACAACTTCACAGAAATAAGAAGAGTACGCACGCGCAGACGTCAATATGCGCCATACATAGACCCAGTCACCCTTACTTCTGCTTCTTGCACAGTGTGTGCACAGGGCTTTGGGTGGAGACTTTCAACAGTAACCATGTGCCTCACCCCCAGGACACCCCCAACCTCTCTCCTGGGAACCCCTGCCCCCCTCTCGAAGGGTGGCAGCCTCGGGCCCCAGCCTTTATGCAAATGCCAAGCCACAGCTCACTCCATCTTTTCTCTCCTCTCTAATTGACTGTTTTCCCTCCTTGCTGGGACTGCGGGAGCCCCGGGTCGGCATTCAGAAGGGCTCTGCCCCCACTGCCCGGCCCCTCCAACCCGAGCTCCCGGCGCTTTTAATCTAGTTACTTTTCCATCAACACACTGGGAGAAAGACACAAAGGGGCATAATCGTATCTGTGGCTGTTGATGTTCAATTAACCACATAACCTCTAGGCGCTCTCTCTCTTTCTTCCCCCCTCTCACCTCACCCCCCTTCTTCAGGCCAGCTGCCCCTCTCAGAAGCCCTCCAACACCCCATATCAAAGACCTGGCCTCCTGGCTGCTGGGAGATGTCCCACCTTTTAGGGAAGGTAAGCCATCAACCCCAATTCCAGCTGCACTCCTCACCTGACCCCCGCCGGCCCCTGCCCTGCCGGCCCCTTCTGCCACCTCTCCGTCCCTCTCCAGGCCTGGAGCGAGGGGTGCCTCTGGGAGCGGGCACCCCGCAAAACTCTGCTCTCTGGCCCTTGTCTGGGGCCAGCAGCTGTCATTTGCCGGGCGTTCCGCTTTCTCCACTGTACCATGCTAATTTTTCGAGGGACAATTTTTTGACAATGAGTCCTCCAGCCCGAACAGAAACCCTTTATGGGGCCGGCCCCAGGGAGGCCGCGGCGCTGCCAAGGCAAACAAAGGCTCATTGCTGCGGCGGAACACGCCTGCGCCTTTCGGGGCCGGGCTCGCAGAGCGCGCCGCCTCCAGCCCGCGCCGAGGTAACACCTGGTCCGCCAACTCCTGGCGCCTAATCAAGATATCAATCACGGCGCGGGGGCGGGGAGGCGCACGGGCGCCGAAGGCTCCAGAACCCGGCATGTGCAGGTAGCCGGCCGCCTGGCCGGCCACGGCTGCTTGGCAGGGAGCGCTGGGATCTGGGGGGAAAGAAATCAAGCCCCGAAGCTGAAGGCTTAATTAGGCTGATATCATCCCGCACAAATGTTCCTCCTAGAGGAAGGCTTCTGGGCACCAAAATTATTTTGTGATTAAAAGCGAAAAGGAAGGAGAAATGATTCGGCCTTCGGAGGAGCTTGGAGGGCTAGGGGAGGCGGCAGGAGGCTGGGGCGCAGCGCAGCGCCCGGAGCGCGGGACCCAGCCAAGCTCCTCACTGCTGCCCGCCCCCATCGGGGCAGAGAGGCGCAAGTGTCCACCGACCCTATCACTCGCGGCCTTTCCTGACTGCCCAGGGCTTCCAACCACGTAGACGAGTGACAGTGAATGTCCGGGGCCCTGCATATAGGTGCTTCTTTAATCTGCACCGGGCCGGAAAGGCCCTGCATGTCGTAGTCATCCCATTTCGCAGATGGGGAAAATTAGTTCCGAGAGCTGACATCTTGCCGGAAGTCCCACGGCTGATCAGTGGCAAGTGGAGAGTCGCAAGTCTTTCCAAAGGCCCCTGCGCCTGGAACACGCCGTCCGTGGCGCGGCCGCGGCGCGAGGGGGAATGCTTGACTGCCACCTTCTCCCCGCTGACCGCTGGGCTCGTCGTGTGGGCGAGCCACAGGGCTTGGGACAGTAGGAGACTGGGGTGGGCCGACTCTCCGGCCACCCCTAGTCCCCCGGAGCCTCCACCAATCCCGGGCCCGGAAAGACCCGCCCACTGCCGGCCACGCCCAGCACCTGCGCAGGTAGTGCGCGCAGGCGAACCGCAGGCCCGGGCTTCTGGGGCCGCACGGAGAAGCTTCTTCTGCGCGGAGAAGCTGCGCAGGAGAAGCTTCCCAGCAGTCGTTTAGGCAGGCCTGGGCCAGGTCATGGTTCTGCCGCTTACTCGCTGTGCGACCTCTTGTGCCTCATTGTAACGTGAGACAAAGGTAGTCCCAGCCTCATGGTGCTCTTTGAGGATGGAATGAGCTCCTCCTGCCAGTCAAGCTCAGCCCAGGGCCGGCGGTGAATGTGCTCAGAAAACTCCCCGTGCAGGCCTGCATCCGCCAGCAGGCCCTGGTGCGCTGCACTGAGATGCTCCCGCAAGGCTGATAACGGGCTGTGGGAGAGCTTCTCAAGTGCTGCCTGCGCCCTTGGCCTTGTCTCTCCAGGAACACGCCCCCAGCCTCCCAGGATCTGGCACTGAAGGGGCCTGACCCATCCTATGGGGGCGTCCATCCTGAGTGGTTGGTGCCCATGATGTACTGTTTGTTAAATGTTTTGAATAGTATCCCTGATCATCTGAGTAATAATTTCGCTGTTGGTAAAGACACATACACCATTTCAGGACCCTGAATCTAAACAGTGTCCTATTCAATCAACCCATCATTCATTCACGATGTAAGCTGCACATTTAGAGCTTTTCATTACTGATTGATTGACTCACTGATTTCTGAGCATACTCACTCATAGACTCAGTTATTAATTATGTGACAGTCACTCCACCTACATACATAAATCCCGTCTCATGGGTTTGGGTGCACCAGATGGGCCTTGGACAGTCTCTCCTCTGAGGGGTCACCTCGCTGTCTCTTCTAGGGGATGGAGTGTGGGCACCACCATCTCTAAACCAAGAGCAAATGGGTAACCACCAGGAGAGAAGATGGTGTTCAACGAGAGGCGTCAGGCACAAGGAGCGACAACTGACCTGACCTTGAAAGATGGACAGGACAGGGGCACAGGGGTGGGGAACTCTGGTCAGCTCTTGAGCAGTGCAGGTCAGATGGTCGGATCTGCATTTTAGCCAGAGCTGAGCTGCCTTGCCTCAGTGCCCACTGGGGAAAACGCATGGGCTTTGGGGCAAAACGTTGTTCTAGTTTGATTCCCTAACTAACCTGCTGGGGAGGGGTTGGACACTCAGGCAAGTTACTGAGCATCTCAGAGTCTCAGGTGTCTCAGCTCTAAAATGGGGACAGCAGACCTGTTTCTTCCCGTTGTTGTGACTTTCTGTGAGCAGTTAAGCTCACAGCACCATGAACAGGGCATAAGGTAGGTACTCTGTCATATGACGAGTGCCCAGTAAAAGACTGTTATTGCTCCAAGAGTAATTGGACCAGAGAACAGAGGGTGAAATCAAGAGACCGGTTGGGGTCCAGATGCAGCAAAGAAATGAGACTGCAGTGAGTGAGCTTTCAGGATGGGGAGGAAGGGAATGGCATTCCCTGGAACAAGGACATGTTAGAACAGACAGGTTTATATAGTGTGTTAGTTTGCTGTGGCAAATTGCTTCAAAATGTAATGGCTAAAAGCAACAATCAGCATTTTATGTAAGTCCCACATTCTGTGGGTTAGAAGATTTGGAGCAGCTTAGCTATGTAGTTCTGGCTGAGAGTCTCTCGGGTTAAATTAAGATGTTGGCCAGGGCTGTGGTCACCTGAAAGGCTGACTGAGGCTGGAAGATCTGCTTCTGAGGTGGTGCACTCACACGGCTCCCAAGGCAGTGCTGGGTGTTGGTGGGAGGCCTCAGGTTCTCCCGCCTGGGCCTCTCCACAGGGCTGCTTGAGTGTCATCATGAGATGGTGGCTGGTTCCCCTTGGGAGATCCAGGATACCCCCTCATATTGATTTACTGTGAGAGGAGAGCACTCAGCGCTGGAGTACAGGAGGCTGAGGGTTTGGGGTTGCCTTGGAGGCTGGCTACCAGAGATGGCGATGTAATGGGGTTACTTTCTGACATACAGACTTGGAAATGTCGCTCGGGAACCCAGACCAGGAAGATCAGCAGGCCATGGGCAATGCCAAAAAGAAATCATATTATAACGATTGCAACTACTATTATTGCTGCTGCTGCTACTTCAAATCCTCCTCGCATTTTTAGCACCTAACAGGTGCCAGTGGCCCTGCTGGGCACTTTGTATGCATCCTCCCATTTCGTCCTCACAGTGACCCTTTGAGCTCAGGTTAGTCTCTTCGTGTGCTAGATAAGAAAACTGAGGCTCACTCTGGCCTTCGGCTCAAGTTCACACAGCGAGAAGCGTGGAGCTGGGGTTAGATCATCAGGAAGGGTTGGAATCAGGGCAGCTCTGCAGCCCTGGGCAAGAGGAGTTGTGATCTTTCTCATCAAGCAAGGCCATCAAGTACCTGATGCTTGGTTTCACATTTCTGTGACAAACAATCTGATTGGTCCAGCCTGAGTCAAGTCTCCAAGACCAATCGATCATGGCCAGAACACTAAATGCAGCACGGGAGTGACGCTGGGCGCTGTGCCTGTGTGTGTGTGGTGTGAACTCCCAAGGAAATGATCATGAGCTAGGCTTCCATCCCCAAAGGAGTCAACTAGAGCAGGGGTCAGCACACTTTGTAAAGGGCCAGTTTGTGGCTATTTTCGTCTTTGTGGGCCATATGGTCTCTCTTGAAACAACTCACCTCTACCTTTGTAGCACCAGAGCAGCCAAAGGCCACAGACCACCAGAGAAAAAGAGCGTGACTGTATTCCAATAAAAGTTTATTTTTAGAAACAGGCAGGGGGCCGAATTTGGCTTGGGAGCCATAGTTTGACACTGAACTGAGTGCTAAAATTCTTCCCTGGTTGTTTTAATTTTAATTTTTTGAGGTGGAGTCTCACTTTCTTTCCCAGGCTAGAGTGCAGTGGTGCCATCTCAGCTCATTGCAACCTCCTCCTCCGGAGTTCCACCTCAGCCTCCAGAATAGCTGGGGATTGCAGATGTGCACCACCACACACAGCTAATTTTGTATTTTTAGTAGAGATGGGGTTTCATTATGTTGACCAGGCTGGTCTCAAACTCATGACCTTAAGTGATCCACCTGCCTCAGTCTCCCAAAATGCTGGGATTATAGGCATGAGCCACTGCACCTGGCTCTAGGTTGTTTTAAAATCTTCCTTTCCTGTCTGTGGTGGACCTGATATGTGCCACCAAGAGCTGCCCCCTCCCCCCGCCATGGACGGCCTTGCTGCCCAGCTGCAGGGAGTAAGGCCAGCATACAGCTCCAGCTGTCAATTTCTGGGGAGGCCTCTGCTGTGGAGGGCCACCTCATCTGAGACCACAGCCTTGCTGGACCTGCCAGCAACAGAGTCCAGTACTGTGTCTGGAGGCTCAGCTATTTTGGTCTGGAGCTCCCCGCTGGTCAGTATATTGTTCACCTCTGTCTAACCCTGCTTTTACCATCAAATGTGCATTCCTTGGGAAAATGAGGGAAAAAGCCCCAATCTTGTAATATGGTACATTGATCAACATCACACAAGTGTGGTACAAAGACTAGCTGCTCTGAGGGGCTGGGGGAGGAAGAGATCTCTAGGGGCCAAAGCAGTCAGGGATAGCTTCCTAGACGAAGGGCATGGGGCTGCCTCAAAAGGATTCCTTCCCGAGTTAAATTGCTGTGCCAGGTGCTTGGTGGGCTGGTACTGGGTGGGCAGGGTGGCTGGGGCAATCAATCCTAACGGGGGAGGCCCTGTGGACAGATACTACTGCAGGAATGAGCAGGCCAAGCTCGCCTGAAAGAAGGGCATTTTAAGACGGAAACAGGTAGAGTGCGCAGAGAGAAAGTGAGGGACTTGTTCCAGCACAGGGAACAGTTCTGGGAGGGGCCTGGCAAAGGCTTTGCCCACACATCAGAATTCTGCACGTTTCTACCATGAGTAAGATCTTGGTGGCTAAGCATCCTCTACCCTCGAGTCTTCAGTTCTGTGTGCATATCTGTGCTTCTGGCTTTGTAGTGTCACTGGGATCAGTTTGGGAAATCAACAGACTGAAACAAACCCCAGCACACCACCCCTCTCCCATCATGCTTGGTCATTCAGCCGTCCCTGCCAGGGAACCCAGCCATGGCCACTGCTCTCACAGAGGTGACATACCTGCACACTCACCTGGGATGCTGTCACAGCGGCCATGGCATAAAACACAAACCAGCTTCCTGGAAAGGAATGCCTTCAGGAAGGCTCTGAGGGGCAAGGGGTGATGTGGAAGGATGGGTGGGATTTCCATAGGCAGGCAGGTGGGGGCACCTTGGAGAGAAGAGTGGCCAGCCTTGGACCTGTTGTGGAATGGGGGCAGCTGGGTGGCCAGCCTGCTTCCGATCTTCGGGAAGGGCGCTGCGGAAGAGGAGGCTGGAAGAGCAAGTTCACACCAGCCTGGCCACCATGTGGAGGGCCCCAGTTGTGTTTTCTGCCACAGCCTGAGCCCCTGAGCTGTCAAAGAGGCAGCTGGGGTCACTCCCAGGGGCAGTGGCAGCCGCAGAAAGAGGAGCTGCATATTTCATTGTGCACATTTTATGAATATGGAAAGTGAGTCCAGAGGAGAGAGGAAGTTGCTTCAGGCCGCGCAGGCAGGCGGTGGCCAGGCCAGTTCTGCCTCAGATTGTGTCGGCTGCACTTCCTCGGCTCTGCAGTGTTGGGACTCCCAGCTCTGCAGCTTGGGACTTTCTGAGCGGCACCCTCCAATCTCACAGGAACAGGGACAGTCTGCCCTTGCCCCAAATCCTCTGGGTTCAGGCACACCTGAGGGCCCAAGACATCTGTCCCCAAGATCGTCATACCCCTGGTTCATCTATTGTCCAATCGCATACCATTTCCATTGTACTGCCTAGTGGGGGTGGGGGAGGGACATTTGGCAATAATCCATTATTCAACAGAGGTTTACTAAGGGCAGGTGTGTGACAGGTGATGGATTCTGTGGTGAGCGGGACAGACGCAATGGGCCACAAAGCCCCACACTTGGAGAACACTTGGCCCTGATATTCCTGCTCCTGAAAATTACCCAGCAGTAATAATCATAGCTATGCAGTGACATCAGGAAGAACCAGTCTGTGTGGGAGGCACCAGCAGAGCAGGGCTATCCCCCAAACGCAAGACATACGTTTGAAAATTAATGTAATACTTCAAGCAAAGCAGGAAAACCCCTGTGTTTCATGGTGTACCCTGTGGCGGGACTGCAGCAAATATTTCCAGTCTTGGAGGCCTCTCAGTTCTTAATCTGGCTCTGAGGAGGATCGTGAAGATGGAGCTACCACCGTGGCTGGGGAGTATTGTGTAAAATAATGAGAATTAGAAGCAGCTCCAATGCCCAGCAAGGGGGGATTGATTAGCTGATTCAGGGGATGTGTATGATTTCACTCTGGGTAATTGCTAGAAAACATGAGGAATACTTAAAGGCTTAGGGGAATAGCATCACACAGAGCTGTCTTGGCTTAGCAGGTATCCAAACAGTGCTTAATATAATCTGCTTTGGTGTTCGTTTATTTGTTTGTTTTTAAAGTATAGAGGCATAGAAAAGCCTGAAAGAAAAGCCAGAATGTAAGAAACAGACATTTATAGCTGGTAAAATTATAGGTGATGCTTATTGTATTATATTATATTTTTGCTTTTATGCACTTTCCAAATTTTCTTTAATGAATATATGTTACTTTGGAAATGAATTACAGACTTCAAATGTGTCACGTAGAGCACCAGCCCAGCATTTGCTGAGCTCTTCGGAGGAGATCAGGTGGGGTTCTGACTTGCAGGAACTCCCAGCCTGGTGCCATGGGCTGGGCAGGGCCCGGCCCTAAAAGCAGAGCGTATGAGAGCTCCTGGTGAAGGGGTTGGGATTTCCAGTATGAGGTGCCCCTCAAGGGAAAATGAAGGAAAACATGAAGCCAAAAACTGCCTGAGTTGGTTGTGAACACAAACACGAGGCTGCAGCCCCAGCCGGCAGGGTTTCACACCTGCCTGCCGCCCGCTTACCTGCCCAGGGGAGCTTGGGGCACCACGCCAGGCCCCCTGCAGCCAGACTGCAGTCATGGTTGGTAGTTCCACCCACTGCATCCCTGATGGAGCAGGCTTGAGGGAGGTTCCTAGGAAAGCCGTGGGACATCCAGGCTGGGATCTGGAGGATGCGGAATCCAGTGGGAGGAAATGAAGGCAGGGAGGTGAGGAGCGAGCCCAACGCCTCGTCGCTGGGCTAGCACAGCTCAGAGCACCAGCCACCCATTCTCCCCTGCACACTAACCTTCATTTATCCTTGGAGCCTCAGTTAGTGCCTTGAGAAATGATGTTTACGTCATCATCATAGTGTTCGCTGAGGGCCTCCCTGACTTCAGCTTCCTGGGATGCCGCCTTCCCTCCTGGGGCCTCCTGGCCAGGAGCAAAGGGCCCTGACTGCTCTGTTCATGTGGAGCTGTCAGGTAAAGGCACTTAGACTGCAGCCTCAAATCGCCTTCTCTTCATGCCTGCCCTGGCTTCAGGCTGAAGTCCTTAATGCAAGAAGGTGGCAGAAGAAAGGGGTTGAATTTTAGTTCAAGTCCAAAGAATAGTTGTCGACTACCTGTTGTATGCCCTGTTATTACAGGTACCTGGTAGAGTTCAGGGGAGTGATTTAATAAGAGAAACTTTTGAAAAATAATGTAGGATTGTGTATAATCTGAGATGGATGGATGGTGTGTGTGAGTGTGTGTGTGTGTGTGTATGTGTGTAGGAGTATCAATATCTAATACCTGTTATGATGAGCAGGGAGGGCTTCCTGAAGGAGGTGGGCTTAAAGTGTGAGATGAGTGGAAAAGGCAGGGGAGGCCTGGCCAGCAGGCAGACGTGTTGGTGAATGCCATGTCGGAGGCCAAGGAGGTTGAAGCAGGCAGGGAAAGGCAGGGCCTCTGTGAGGCCATGGATGCTCTGGGAAGGGCGTGGGTTTTTGGGTCAGGCGGATCCTGTTCCTATCCCTGCTCTGCCCATTGTCAGCTCTGTGATCGTGGCCAAATTTTTGGGCATCTCTGAGACACATTTCCCTCATCTGCCAAATGAGGCTGGTGATCTGGATAAAGCCCCTGGCCCTGTGTGGTTCAGAGCAGGACCCTTATCCTGGAGAATACCAGGTCCAGGTGTCTGGAATTGGTGCCCAGGACCTGCAAGGCAGTAGCAAGTGGAACCTTGTAATGAGTGCTTGGAGTGAGATGAGTGAGTCTGCATGGTCTGGACCAACTTTCCAGCTGTGAATCAGGGAGGCAGATGGCATAATGCCCCCTGCCTTGCTGATGCTGCCATCCAGACAAATGCTTAGTCCTTGAAGTTCATGCGCACTGGCCCCAAGGCCTTTCACCGTCTTTCCCATCTTCCCTCCCTCCCACCTGGTTCACAGCAAACCTGTGCAGGGGTGGATTTGGATTCCCCCAGACCCTCTGGGGCTTGCTGTCTGGTCAGGATGCTGTTCTTAGCCGGAGAGGCCTCTGAGGTACCTCGTTCCTGCAGAATTTGCTCCATCCAGCCCACTGGGGGGTTGGGATGATCTCTTGCCAGTCCTCCTTCTTGAGTAGGTGTATATTCCACAGCTGGTGCCCTGTTATTTGAATTCCAGGTTTTAAAATATTGCTTCCAACCAGGCACAGTAGTTCACGCCTGTGATCTCAGCACTTTGAGAGGCTGAGGTGGGAGGATGACTTGAGCTCAGGAGTTTGAGATCAGCCTGGGCAACAAGGTGAGACCCCATCTCTAACAAAAATAAAAACAATTCGCTGGGCATGGTGGTGCATGCCTGTGGTCTCAACTACTCGGGAGGCTGAGGCAGAAGGATTGCTTGAGTCCAGGAGTTTGAGGCTGAGTGAGACCCTGTCTCAGGAAAAAAAAAAAATGTTTCAGTTTCATTATCTGTAAGATAATATTCAACTCCTTAACAGGGGGTTCTAATAGGGATTTGCAGAAGTTCACCGCCTGGTGAGTCCCCTGCGACACTTGGGGCATGAATGGATGTGGGGAGGACTCCAGTTTAGAAGCCAGGTGGAGACAGGTAGAGCCAGAGTGTGGGGGACTTGGAGGGACATAGGGTGCTCTAGGAGCATGTGGGGACAGCACTCTGGTGTGGACATTGCAAAACTCATGGCAAGGGGGTCGGCAGAGGGATGGACAAAGACCCTTGAGGAGGAGGCCAAGTGGAGGAACAGGACAGGTGTGCTGCTGAGGGCTGGGGACCCCGAGTTACTGGGGCAGCGGGTGGCAGTCTGAAGTCTCAGGCATGCAGCAGCAGCTCAGAGCCATTCTGTCTTGGTCATCAGTGCCAGCAGGGTATCACCAATGAGACTGGAGGCTGTTGAGCTTGTATGGGTTGGAGAGCCATGAGATGATGCACCGGCCAACAACAGCTCCCATTTCTGAAAATCTGCCCAGTTCTGGAATGTGTGAAGTCTCCGTGGCCTGTGTGGAAATTACTCCAGGCTACAAGAGAGGGTCTTTGCACTGTGTTGGTCCCAAACCTGGGATCCTCAGGGGCGCGGCCCATCTGACTCTTGGCAACAGGGACCTGAATGGTATGAGACTCCTGGCCTCCAGAAGAAGGGGCCTGGAAGAAAATAGGGAGAAAGAGCCAAAGAATCGAATGCGGGGAGACTTGGAGTTTTGTGGAAAGCAGTCCTGCTCGGCAGGGCCAGCGCGGGCCTGGAGGAAGGGGAAGAAGGGAAGATTCTAGTGTATTATTACTGTTTAGAGCCAATATGAACATTCATATCATTAGTCCAATCCTGCCAAAATACATTGTCCAAGGCCATAGAAGGGGATTTGGGCAGTAGGGCTCAGGGCACTGAAGCCAGCCCAGCCCCACAGGTACCAGATCACGGCGGGTTCTCCACCAGCAGCTGAGCTGCAGCATGCAGGGGTGCCCTCCAGGGCTGGGGGCCGGCTGGCAGTGCCACAAAGCTGAGGGTCCCCCCTGCATACGAAGGGGCCAGGGGCCAGTACCTCCCAGACACTGCAGGCACAGATGTCAAGGCCACAGCCAGCCTGAGAGGGACAGCTCTGCAATTGCGCCCTGATTGCAGTGAGTGAGGGCAGCACTTTACTTAAATTAGATCTACTTTTGACCACAGATGTGTATAGCTGGGCTCTTACCCCTCTGTGTAAATTTTGTAATTTTCTCATTAACTTCTTGCCCCTTCCGATGTGGGGCTGCCTCTCCAGGCCTTGCAGGTCTGAAGAAAAGAGGAGAGGATATTGTTCACTGCTGTATTTCTAACACAAAACAATGCTTAGTGGGTAGTTTGAATAAATGACGTCAAAGCCCAAGCTGGCCATGGAGGACTAGGTTTGCAGGTTGACTCCCAGCTCCCCTGGGTTAAGCATTGTTCTTGCATTCATTAGAGGGAGGGAAAAGGGGTTTCTGAAAAGACAGCCTCTCTTCCCCCTTGCCTGTTCATCACACTTTACTGTGACTTTGTTTTGCAAGGAGCTCTAAACTCAGGAGTACCCAATCCAGCTCTCTTTTTTTCTAGAAGGTCCAGAGACAAAGGTGACACGATCAAGATTGTGCAGCAAGTGAGTGAAGCCCTGGGTTTTCCTGTGGGCATTTTGCCTGCTGGGGTAGGGGCTGGGAAGCTGTGGGCTGGGAAGCTGTGGGCTGGGCAGCCCTGGCCTCACTTGGCTGTAAGGATTGAGAAGGGAGGCAGCAAGTCAACCAGAGGAAGGTGAAGGTGGGGCCATCCTGTGCAGACCCCTTTGCCCTCTACTCCCACCCCCACCCCTAGCCAATGCCCCATTCTCTAAATGAGCATTCAGGCCAGTCACAGTGATCTTTGAGTGGGTTCTGCTGGGTGGACAGGGTCTGCACTGGGCGTTGAACTTCCGGTAAGCGATCCTGGATCTTACCTCCTCTGAGGCTCCTGCCCTTGCCCCACGGGCCTGGCCCCAGGCGGGGGGCTGTGGAGTCAATGAGTCAATGAATGAATGCTTGCATGGATTGTTGTAGGTGGAGAATGGGGACAATTCACAGACTGGCATTTACACATGACTGAGCAGGTGGTCACCATGTCCCTATGCACATAACCATGTCCCGTTAAGGACAAGACTTCCATCTCACATCACCACATGGGCAGAAATTCAGAAGATCGTGTGGCAGCCCATGTTCTTTCAACACAAGGATCTGTCCCACTGCTTACTGGAAAGATAAGTGGCTTGTCCATAACTATGTGAGCCAGGCCGTGAGGCCACAGCAACTGCACCAGGGTATCAGTCAAGCTTAGAGCCTGTCTGGACCCACAGTACAGAGGGTGGCCTGAATGTGACTCTGATAAGGCATGGGATCTTCAAAGCCCAGGCCTCACTGCAGATGATGAGTCACCCTGGGGCCCTGTTCAAGAGGAAATTCCTCAATCCCTCCAAGTCATAACAGGAGACCTGAAAATAGACAACAGAATCTGCTGTAAGGGATTCCACTTGACCAGCATGGAGAAGGCAGTCAGAAGACAGTGGGAAAAGCAGGGTTTCTGCAGAGAAACTTCTAACCTCCCTGTACCCCATCCCTCCAGGTCAGCTCCGCTGCTGCACTTTGTCCACAAGGATGGTTGTCAGAGGAGAGGGACACAGCCAGGGTCAAATCTAGTCTCGGGTTTGAGACCCGCCTAGGCAACATGGCAAAACCATGTCTCCACAAAAATACAAAATGAGCCAGATGTGGTGGTGCATCTGTGGTCTGGGTCACTCAGGAGGCTAAAATCAGAGGACTGCTTGAGCCCAGAGTTGGAGATCATGCCACTGCACTCCAGCCTGGGTGACAGACAGAGGCCCTTTCTCAAAAGCAAATAAGCAGCAACAGATGCATGGGCAAAAAAAGGTAAGCAGCTGGCGAATAAGCACATAACAAGATGGTCAACATAATTAGTTGTCAGATGTGCAAATGGCAAGCACACGAGACACCGCTGCACCCCTATGAGGACACCTGAAACATACAAGCAAGTCTGACCATACCGAGGGCCGACAAGAATATGAAATGATTGGCTCTCTCATACATTATCAGGAGAACTGCAAAAAGGTACAGCCACTTTGGAAGATAGCTTGAAAGTTTCTTAAAAAGCTAAACAGGCTGGGCATGGTGGCTCACGCCTGTAATCTCAGCACTTTAAGGCCAAGGCAGGTGGATCATTAGGTCAGGAATTCAAGACCAGCCTGGCCAACATTGTGAAACCCCATCTCTACTAAAAAATACAAAAAATATTAGCAGGGCCTGTGCACCTGTAATCCCAGCTACTAGGGAGGCTGAGGCACAAGAATTGCTTGAACCCAGGAGGCAGAGGTTGCAGTGAGCCGAGATCATGCCACTGCTCTCCAGTGTGGGTGACAGAGCAAGACTGTTTCAAAGAAAAAAAAAAAAAAGCTAAACAAAACACATCGTATGATCCAGCTACTTCACTTCTAGCTATTTGCCCAACTTATGTCCACACAAAAACCTGCATGTGAGTATTTACTGCAGCTGTATTTATAATCAACAAAACTGGAAACAGCCCAGAGGCCCTTCAAAAGGGGACAGAGAAGCAAACCCTGGCACATCCATAGGATGGCATGCTACTCAGCAATGGGGAAGAAGGAACTGCTGATTCACAAAACAACGAGGATGACTCTTAAATGCATTATGTGAAGTGAATGAAGCCAGAAAAAAAAGACAACATATTGTATGAGTCCATTTATATGATATCCTGCAAAAGACAAAACCAGTGGGATAAAAAGAAAATCAGTGGTTGCCAGAGTCGGGAGAAGGGGCTGACTACAAAGGAGCCTGTCGAGGAATTTTGGGGTGAGGGAGCTGCTCTGTTGGATGCTGTGGGGGATGGATGCATGACTCTAAGTCATACTGAAACCTATAGAACTATATGCCACTAAGAGTGAATTTTACACGATGCCAAGTTTTAAAAGTCAACTACAGTGGGAGGGTGGGGGAGCCAAAATGGAATGCAGATGTGACCAGTGAGTCACACTTTATCACAAGCAAGTGACACTGAAGGAGGTGAGGACTGAGGAGGCGACCTTAGTAACTTTGGAAAATAGTGTTTTGTTTGGCTGCTGTAAGGCTAAGTAAAAAAGGACTATTCACAAACATTGCCTTCTCATTGGTAAATTTGGTTCTCACGGGGGTACAAATTAGCATTCTGAAACTACTGTACATGCACGCTAGGGTTGAACAAGTAAGTAAACCTGTTGTAGATATTGAAAGCCAGGTGTCTCATTTCAGAGAAAAAAACCTACAAATAATCAGAAGGAAAATGCTATAATGAACCTGTGATGTTGAATTAAAGAATGAACTGTGGGCTGGGTGCGGTGGCTCATGCCTGTAATCCCAATACTTTGGGAGGCCGAGGCGGGCAGATCATGAGGTTAAGAGATCAAGACCATCTTGGCCAACATGGTGAAACCCCATCTCTACTAAAAATACAAAAATTAGCTGGATGTGGTGTCGCGCGCCTGTAGTCCCAGCTACTCGGGAGGCAGACGCAGGAGAATTGCTTGAACCCAGGAGGCGGAGGTTGCAGTGAGCTGAGATCATGACACTGCACTCCAGCCTGGAGACAAAGCGAAACTCTGTCTCAAAAAAAAAAAAGAATGAACTGTGTACACTACACACACACAGACACACACAGACACACACACACACAAAGCAAGAGAAATAAATGTAAACACGTGTGTAGGGTTAGTATATAAACATGGGTTTCCTAACTCTGTCCATCCACTCTGAGAGCCTGGAAGCAGTGGCCCTGCAATAGCAATGAATGCAGGTAGCACACAGTCCTTGGTTTCTAAATATAATTTTCCAATAAAAGGAACCAGGGCTCCTTGGAGAAGTAGTTGACTTCAGGGTTGAGGTAGAAAAAATATAATGCTGAAAAATAAAGAGCACGTATGAAAAGAACACAGGAGACAGGAGGGGCTTCAGATCCAGGAAAATGAGGTAAAGGTATTTGACCAATTCCTCCTGCTAAGAACAAAAAAAATCCCTGGATGTTATATGTAAAACAAACATAAGAGGACTCTGAAACATGGAGAGAAGGTGGCAGACTGGCCAGGAACCTCTGGATGGCATGGTGGTAAGTCCCATGATTTTCTTTTTGCTTCATGTATCTCAGACTTGGAGATAAAGAGCCTTCCAACCCAGAAACCCTAACTGGAACAGACAAAAGAAAAAAAAAGCGCCTCTAGCCAAAGAACCAAGAAAAGGGCAGACTAACAAGACAAACTTTTGTTTTCTATTTTTCTTTCTTTTTTTTTTTTTTTTTTTGGAGATGGAGTCTTGCTCTGTCACCCAGGCTGGAGTGCAACAGCATAGTCTTTGCTCACTGCAATCTCTGCCTCCTAGGTTCAAGCAATTCTCCTGCCTTAGCCTCCCGAGTAACTGAGACTACAGACACGTGCCACCATGCCCACCTAATTTTTGTATTTTTAGTAGAGATGGGGTTTCACTATGTTGGCCAGGCTGGTCTTGAACTCCTGACCTTGTGATCTGCCTGCCTTGGCCTCCCAAAGTGCTGGGATTATAGGTGTGAGCCACTGCACCCAGCCTGTTTTCTATTTTTCTTATTTATTTTACTTTTAAGTTCAGGGGTATATGTGCAGAATGTGTAAGTTTATTACATAGGTAAATATGTGTCATGGGGGTTTGTGATACATATTATTTCATCACTCAGGTATTAAGTCTAGTGTCCATTAGTTATTTTTCCTCATCCTCTCCCTCCTCCCACCCTCCACTTTCCAAACACACACACCCAGTGTGTGTTGTTCCCCTCTATGTGTTATGTGTTCTCATCATTTAGCTCTCACTTATAAGTGAGAACATGCAATATCTGATTTAAGATGGAAAAATTTTCAACAGTAACCTCCTACTCCAGCCAAATATCACAGAAGAAAAATGTAGTTCCATCCCCGCCCCGTAGCAAAGGCCAAGGGGCCTTTAGACTAACATTCTTGCAAGGCTGTAATAGGGCAGCCCAACTTTCTCTCTGAGTGGTGTTAGAAGTCTAGTGAGGGCTGGGACTTTGATCCCCACTCATCCATAAAGAAATGCCTCACTTTCTTCCCCTTCTCCACACTGGGGTGATGCCAGAGGATGCCTAGTGGAAAATCATGACTTTCACATTCTCCCCACAATGATGCCACCATCACCCCAGTAGTAGTGGAGACCACATGGGAGGCAGAACTCCCACCCCACCACTGCAGGCCTAGTGAGGAACCTGGACTTCTATCTCCACCTGGTGGTAGCAAGGTATTTCCCCCCACTGCTACTGATAGAGTGGTATCAGAGAAAGCCAACTAAAGTAAATGGTTTAAAAAATGTTCAGGTTTCAATAATAAGTTTCTCATTATACTGAGAACCAGGAAGATCTCAGATGAATGACAAAAGACATTCAATAGATGCCAACACCAAGATGACAGAGATGTTAGAATAATCTGACAAAGATTTTAAAGCAGCCATGGTAAAAATGCTCCAACAAGTAATTACAAATACAGTTGAAACCAATTTAAAAATGGCAAGCCTCAGCAAAGAAATAAAAGTATAAAAAAGAACCAAATGGAAATTTTTCAAAATGAAAAGTGAATAACTGAAATAAAAGACTCAGTGGATAAGTTCAACAGTAAAATGGAAGTATCAGGGGAAAGAATAAGTGAACTTAATGGTAGAAACTATCTGAATAATGAAGACAAAATGGACTAAAGAAACAAAAAACACAGACCCTTGAGGGTCTGTGGGACTATATGAAAGTTCTAACATTTTTGTCACTGGAATTCCAGAGAAATAAAAGCAAGAGGATAGGGCTGAAATAATTACTCAAAGAAATAATGGCTAAAAATGGCTCAGGTTTAGCAAGAGACAAGTCTACAGAATCAAGAAGATTACAAACTCCTTATAGACAGATGTGTGCTCCCTAAACTTCCTGTGTTGAAACTCTGCCTCCTAATGCGATGGTATTAGGTGGTAGGGCTTTGGGGAGCTAATTAAGATTAGATGGGGTCATGAGGGTGGCACCACTATGAATGATATTAGAGTCCTTAAAGTGTTACGCAAGAGCTTGCTTTCTCTCTCTGAGTAACGTGAAGACATAGTGAGAAGACTGTTTTCTGTGAATCGGGAAGCAGGCCCTCAGTAGACACTGAATCTGCTGGTGTCTTGGTCTTGGAATTCTCAGCTTCTGGAACTGTGAGAAACAAATTATTGTTTAAGCCACCCAGTACGTGGTGTTTTGTCATAGCATCCTGAGCTACTAAGACAATCTCGGATCAAAAAAAAAGAAAAGAAAAGAAAAGAAAAGAAAAGAAAAAATAGATCAATGCCAATTATAATTAAATTTCTGAAAACTAAAAACAAAAAAAAATCTTGAAAGCAGTCAGGGTAAAATGACACCTTACCTATAGAGGAGAAACAATTTGAATGGCAGTAGAATTATCATCAGAAACCATAGAAGCCAGAAGTGGCACAATATATTTCAAGTGCTACAAGAAAAGAACTGCCAACCCATAATTCTATACCCAGCAAAAACATCCTTCAGAAATAAAGGGTAAATTAAGACATTTCCAGATGAAGAAAAACTAAGAGAATTTATCATCAGGACATCTACCCTAAAAGAATGGCTAAAGGAATTTCTCTAAACAGAAAAGAAGTTATAAAATAAGGAATCTTGAAACATAAGGAAGGAAGAACATAGTAAACAAAAACATGAGTAAATATAATGAACTTTCCTTTTCCTCTTGTGTTTTCTAAATTATGCTTGATGATGGAAGCAAAACTGCAACATTGTCTGATGTGGTTCTAAATGCATTTAGAGGAAAAATTTTAGACAATTGCAAACAGGATATAAAGGAAAGTAAGGTCTCTATACTTCATTCAAACTGAAAAAATGATGATACAAATAGATGGTGATAAGTTATGTATATAAAATGTAATATCTACAGAAACTATTAAAATTGCTTTACAAAAAGATATACTCAAAAACACTCAAATAAACCAAACTGGAATTCTAAAAAATGTTCCAGTGACCTGCAGGAATGATGGAAATAGAAAACACACACCCGAGAAACTCAGAGTATTAACAGAGAACAAAAATAAAATGGTAGAATTAAGTCCAAAATATTAATAATTCCATTAAATATAAAAGATCTAAATATAGCCATTAAAAAACAGAGATTGATAGAGTGAATTATAAAATACAACTCAGCTATGTGTCATATGCAAGAAATTCCCTAATAATAATGATACAGATAAGTTAATAGTAAAAGAATGCAAAAAGGATAAATCATGAAAGCATTTATCATAGGAAAGTAGGACTGGCTCCATTAGTATCAGATAAAGTATTTCAAGTATCACATAAAGTATTTCAGAGCAAAGACTATTTCCAGACACAGAGAGGGATATTACATAATGATAAAAAGGTCAATCCACCAAGAATGCATAACAATGTTAAACATGCATAACAACATAGCTACAAAATAGGCGAAGCAAAAACAACTGAAAGAAGAAAAAGACAAATCTACAATTATAGTTGGAGATGTTAACACTCCCTCACCAAACAATTGCTAGAACAACTAAACAGAAAATCAGCAAGAGTAACTCAGTAACACCATCAACCAATAGGATCCAATTGACATTTATAAAATGTACCACCTAAAGGCAGTAGACTACATATATATATATATATATATATATATATATATATATTTGAGATGGAGTTTCACTATTTTTCACAGCCTAGAGTGAAGTGATCTCAGCTCACTGTAACATCTGTCCCCTGGGTTCAAGTGATTCTCCTGCCTCAGCTTCCCAAGTAGCTGGGATTACAGGCACCTGCCACCATGTGTGGCTATTTTTTTTGGATTTTTATTAGTGATGGGGTTTCACCATATTGGCCAAGCTGATCTCGAACTCCTAACCTCAGGTGATCTGCCCACCTCAGCCTCCCAAAGTGCTGGGATTACAAGTGTGAGCCACTGCACCCGGCCATACGTATTACTTTTTAATGCTCAAGGAATATATATCAAGATAGATTATACCCTGGACTATAAAACAAACCTTAACAATTTTAAAATAATTCAAATCCTACAAAATGTCCTCCAGTGTCAACGGAATCAAACTAGAAATCAATAAATAATGCATGAGAACGTCTCAAGGGGGAGTAAAAGTGCTGGCTCCCCACTGGACCTTCTCTGACACCACCCAGTGGGGTTCTGAGCTCCTCCCTATAGCTTGGGTGGAAATCTAGGCTCCCACTCAGCTGTTGATGATGGGTTTGGCGGTGGGGCCACATTTTTTCTTTGTTGTTTGACTAGAGTGGGGTGGTTATTGACTAAAAGTTTTCTGTCTTGTCAGGCTTCTCCTTTACTTTTCCTTTGTCTGGAAAGAGCAGGCTCTTGTTGGGGCTTGTGTTAGGCCGCTCTTGCATTGCTCTAAAGGATTATCTGCAGCTGGATAATTTATAAAGGAGTTTAATCGGCTCGCAGTTCCGAAGGCTGTATAGGAAGCATTGACACTGACATCTGCTCACTCCTGAGGAGGTCTCAGGAAGCTTCCAATGATGGCGGGAGGCAAACGGGGAGCCCATCTCGCATGGTGGCAGTGGGAACAAGACAGAGCGAGTGACAGGGAGGTGACACACAGTTTTAAGCAACCAGATCTCGAGAGAACTCACTCACTATCATGAAGGCAGCAGCAAGAGGATGGCGCTACACCATTCATAAGATACCCTCTGTCCCCATGACCCAGTCACCTTTCTCCGTCAGGCCCCACCTCCAACGTTGGGGATTACATTTCAACATGAGATTTGGCAGGGACACAAATCCAAACCATATCAGGGCTTTTTTCCTATTTTCCATCAGTGTTCATTGGTGTTTCTGGGTTGCTGGCTTATTTAGCGCCAAGTCTGGAATTCATGAGGCAAAAGGAAACCAGGCAACTCACCACCATCTTGTTTCTTGGGTTCTGAGGTCCCAAGCCAGTGCACCTTCTTCTTTTCACCTTTCAGAAGTGAAATTCTTGGTCTGGTGTATTTCCAGCGGTTCTCTAACTAATGCTGATTTCATCGAAGTTTGAGGACTACTGAATTTGCATCTGAGTCCCACGTTCCCGGGGGCAAGGCCCGAGTCTCCTGCGTTCACAACACATCCCCTGAGCTGAGCACAGGTGGTCCTGGTCAGTCCTCATCAAGGTCCCCCAAGCCCTTGCGCGCCTCCCAAGCAGCCGTACCCATGCTCAAGTGCTGCAGGCGTTCAGCTACTAACTCACCCACTCCTTGGGCCTCTCCTCGGGAGCTTGCCCGTCTTTCCTCAAGCAAGAACTCAGTCTCTCCCCTGAGGCCTCCAGAAGGTGCTCGAAAGCTCTGCATCAAATGCACAGCAGAGAAGCCCCTTTCTACTTCTTCCCCAAAAGCCAGCCCCCACCCCTCAGCCGGCCTACTCCCTAGGCCCCAGCCTTCAGCCCAGCACCCCTCCTGTCTTCTGGGCCTTTTGGTGCCTGTCCACTACCCACCTTTCCTGATAGAGGGAAGATGGACCAGCACAGGGAAGGCACAGCACTGCCCAGGTTCAGCCATTCAGCAAGCTCTGAGGAGGGAAGTGACCGTGCCATGGGTCTTCTCTGTCCCAGGCTTTTAGTGAGTACGGCCTCACTGAATCTCCAATTCTTCAAATATAGGACTCAATAGTGCTGATTAACAGAGGAGGAAATGGGGGTTCAGAGAGGTTCAGTCACCTGCCGAGGTCACACAGCTGGTGAGTGGCAGGGCTGGGACCAGGAGCCAGATGACCTGACTCTGGAGCCCAAGCTCTTCCATGTATGAAATGTCCCAGATGTGTTCTTCCCTTAGGGACCCCAAGCTTCACTGAGGGTCTGAGTGTCAGTCTAGAGACCATTATCAGATCCCAAGGCACAGCACAGGTGCCGATGTGACCTAAGCCCTCTTCATGGTAACCTTCCTTCTGGCCCATTTGGGCAGCAGATGAATACCCAGTAACTTGAAACGGAGAAGCAAGAAGCCGGCTGATACCAGATTTTCTGAGGGGCTTATGTGTTTCTATTTTCCCCGCATTTGAAAAGCCGAGGTGGGTTCAGGGTTGGAACCACCCTGTCCTCTACAATGCAATTAAGCTGCTTCAGAGAAAAATAGCTTTGTTTGACCCTTGGATACCATTTCTGAGAAATGATGGTAGCAGATAACGTACATTCAGCAGACCTCCCATCTCTGGTGGTTGGCTGGCTTTAGATGTGGGCCAAGAACTGGTGTGTCATTGGTTTCCAGACCAAGCTGGTCCCGGCTGCTCTGGATGAAGGCTTTAGGTAGGTGGGATTCTTAGGACTTGACTTAGTACATACCGAGTTGTTTGTGTCTTCAGAATAAATAAATAAATAAATGAATACATAAACAAGAGAGAGAAAGAGAAACATTCCCAGGATTTCAGTTATAGTCCTCAAGTTAATGATACTAACAATAATGACAAACCAACTGTCACTGAGGCCCGCAGTGTGCCAGGCCACTCTAGTGTCTGTCTGCTGATCCTGTGAAGTGGGCACTGTTATTGACCCGCCCATTTTACAGATATAAAAGTGAAGATCAAGAGCAACATCAAAGTTCATTCTGTTTTCACTAAATGCTTCCAAACGTTGATTTCTTTCTTAGTGTGAACTGTGCACTCAGGAGAGTAGCTGGCACAGAGGTAGGCATGCCTAGGAATGCAACAATGAATATGTGTTGGCGGAGGGAAGGAGTGAACTTGTTTCTTCTTTGTGATAAGCTTACATATTTGACGTCATCTAGTTCAACTTCCCATTCAGTGGGAAAATCCTCTCTGTAACACCCCTGGTGGATGATCATCCACCTTGATTGCCTCGAGAGATGGGGAGCTCATTCCCTCCCAAGGCAGCCCTTTCTACCTTTGGACAGCTCTAATCCTCAGGAAGGACAAAGTTTTATTATTCTGAGCCAAGCTCTGCCTCTCCACGCTGGATAACAGTTGGTTCTCGTTCTACTCTTTGCTGTGGTCAAGTTTCTCTCACTTCTGTAAATTTGTCCTAAAAATTAAAAGAGGCCTGCTCCTCGTCCACCAGATTTTCCCTTTTGGGGATTTGAGTGAAGGCTGGCCAAGGAGGTGAGAGTCTGAGACCTGGACACAGAGTGGGTATTTGAAGGAAGGGGCTGTGTATGTTCAGCCTAAAGAAGCTAAATTGGCACAGAGGTGAGGGTACATGATTGCAGGATTCAGCTATTTTTAAGACATTGCAGATGCAAATGAACAAACAGCAACAGAAATAACAACAAATAGTAATTTACTGTGGTGTGCTGGGCGCTGGGCTGAAAACTTTCCTTGTATCATCTCATTTGAACTCCACAACAACCCTCTGGGGTGACTGTCAAACTCCCCACCTTTTAGACAGAGGAGCTGAAGCCTTGGAAGCTCAATGCCCCCAGCTGAGATGCAGACCCCAGGCGTTCTGGCTGGAGCCGCCCCCGTGCCCCACACACCCCTGCTCTATGGCTGACAGGTAAAAGCTGCAAGAAGACAGGCAAGTGTGTGCTTAACTGGAGGTCTTTCCAGAATGAGAAGTGGTGGGCAGGTGGAACCCTAGCTGCCTGGCAAGGAGGCGAGTGCCCAGGTGGCAGCGCTGTTGGGAAGGACCTGTGGTGTGGACGGCCTTTGGGCCACATGAATCCTGTTGGATCTGATGAAAATGGAATCGCTGAGGCAGCCTGCATGAGAAAAAGGAGCCTGGGGAGTGGTCTGTGTGGCTACTGTGGGGTGTGTTGGGGGTGGTGTTTGCCATGAGTCTCCAGGCCAGGTGAGTTTCAACTGCAGCTGGAAACTCCTTCTCCTTTGGTGCCTCCTTTGAGACCTTCTCTTTAGGTCCCCCCAGATGCTGGGATTCCCCAAAATGGCTGTCCTCAGGGGGTGGTCTTGACCTTGTTTCCAGGAGCCAGTTGTCAGAAGCCAGGAAGGGGAGAAGGGTCAATGGGCCTTTGGGGTAATGGGTCATTTGCTTGGGAACGTCCAGGCCTCCCATCTATGTCTACCCATACCCCAATCCCCTGCCGAGAAGGACTCCTCACCCCTCCTTCCAACCAGGGTGCCCCCCGGAGCCCCCTGTCCATCCTTACTGCAGGCAACCCCCAGGGAGGCAGTGGGTGGGCGCCTGGAGATGGAAAGGAAGCATCAGGGTGCGTGGTTGGTGAGGGTTGCCTGGCTCACAGGGAGCAGCCAGCCTGGTCCTGCCATTGGTAGGGCGCTGACAGCTCCCTGGGAGCAACGTGTCTGGGGTGGCAGCAGCGAGCAGGAAGGGAATCCTAGAGCATGCAGGACCCAGCCCCTTCCCTACCAGCTGCCTGGGTCAGCCACCACCCAGACCTCCCGTGTGTCCACACACACTGGGTGGAGGACACTGAGCCTTTCTGGGCTGAAGTTTTGTCCTCTCTGTGGCAGGGACTGCAGTGCCCAGCATGTAGGGTTCAGGAGGTGACGCACCTGGCACACAGTTTTGCTCTGCAAGTCAGCGTTGATTATCACCCTAGAGAGCACGGTTAAGGATATCTAAACCGGATTCGTTCAAATCCTGACTCTACCCCTTCCTAGCTGGGGGAATCCAAGTGCTCTGTGCCTCAGTTGCTTCCTCTGTATGATGGAGAGAAAACACTTATTAGCACATGGCCTGGCTTATATGTTTGCAATAAATGGTTACTACAGTCATTGTGATTCCCATGATGTTTGTCCTCAACAACATCGCACCTTCAGCTGGAGGCCTGGGAAGCTTAATGGGAGAAGGGAAAGAGCAGGAAATGAGGACATGAAAGCAATATGGGGGACTCAGACACTGCAAATATTCATGGAGCTACTGATGTTTGCCAAGCACTTTTATAAACGTGTTATTTAATCTTTCCCAAACCCCGTGCAGCAGGCATCCTTTGTCTCCATTTGTCATCCTTTTGTCTCAGTCAGGGCCCCAGGAAGGACAGCCCTGTGGTTTGGGGAGTTGAAAGATTTGCCTTCATTCGGTCCTGCGAAGCCTCAGAGGACAGGCTGAGCTTGGTGCTGTCACCTGTCTCCCTCCAGGTCACCTCCAGGTCACAGTGTGGCTGGGGCTTTTGGGCCTCCAGGTGTCTTCCTGCCGAGCGGGTTCAGGAAGAGCAGGCTCTGAGTCACTGGGGCCCCGGCTGGTGATGGGGGCCTGGACACATGTCTAGTCCATTGCTGCCCTCCAGGGATGAAGCTTGTCTCAGGATGTTGCCCGGGCTCCTGTCACGGCGGCTCTGTGGTTGGTCCACGCCTGCTCTGTCTGGCCACAGCTCTGGGCCTTTTTCCACCCGCCTTCTTTGAGCTCTCCCTGGACTTTGGAGCATCATGAGATTTTTCCATGCTTCTGGCTCTGTTGCTCACAAGCTGAACAGTGACTTGGTGTCAGGGTAGTAAAGCAAATAGGTGCCTTTCTGGGAATGGGCAGTGGCGGGGGGTCAGGGAGAGGGAGGCTAGAGGATAGATAGGACCTCCCAGAAGTGGCAAGAACAGCCCCAGCTCCCGCCTTCCTGGAACTCTTCTGCTGAGGAGCCCCCGGGCTGAGGAGGAGGCCTCATGGGGGCCATTTCACAGACCAAGAGGCTGAGTCACCTGCCTAAGGTTGGGCCTCTGGTGAGTGACAGGCTGCAGTTGGACCGGTCAGTGTGACCCGGGGCACGCAGTCTCACCACCTCACCACAGCGTTCTCTTCCCACACACCCTGCCCAGAGGATGGTGGCTGGGCCAGGCGCTGTCCCCGCTTCCTCACGGGCCCCTTGGGGGTCAAAGATGGGCAGGAGTTTAGGCATCTCAGGGATAGAGGCCTGTGCTCTCCCTAAATTTTCATATGGTCGGATGGGGAAGGGGTAGCCCCTGGAGAGCATCTTAGCTCTTGTTTGATGGATGGCCCAGAGAGGGTGAGAGGCTTGCCCGGGGCCACAGAGCAAACTGGAGCCAGGGCCGCCCAAACTCAGGAGTCCTGACTCCCAGGCACTCACGCACTTGTGGGGTGGGGCCTGCACTCTGTTCCCTGCTTCCCAGGAAGATACCTTGTCATGTAGATGCGGGAGGAGACAGGCCGGCCTTGACCAGCCCAGCTCTATCCACTCAGCTGTTAAATATTCTGGGAATCTATACAACTGACAGCCCACTGGTGGGGATGGTCGTGGCTCCCAAGTGTTCCCCCCCACCCAGCAGGGGCACCCGGGGAAGCCTCCAGTGCAGAAATCGTGCTCCGCCAATTCCTGTGTCTCCAGCTATGCCCCATCTGAAGAGTGAGGTGGTTAGACCAGGTCCCTGGTTTTCTTCCAGCCACCCCCTGCTGGAATGCCAGGAGCTCTCTTCTGTGCTGGGGGAAGCTGCCGCTGGCCTCAGCTTCCCCATCTGTGAGATCGGGCTCTGTGCCCGTTTTGTTGGACTCATCAAGAGACCCATGGCGGGGGGCGGGGGAAGGGCTTGCAAGGAGGGCAGCTAAGGAAAGGCAGGAATTGTCAGAGCCCTTTGTCCCTCCCTGTAACAGCAGCAGGTAACCTGCCCACCAGTGGGGGCCTCCCGTTCAGTTCCATTCCCTTTAAGTAAGCTCTCTCCTTGTGCAAGGGAGCAACCGATCTCAAAGGCCCAGCCCACAAAGGGGCCCCCGACATGGCAGGGAACAATGTGGCCTGTTTACCTGACAGATTGTCCGCTTTCTTTTCATCTCGTAGGAAAAGAACTCCCGCGGGGAGCCGCTAATCCCAGAGTAAACAGATGACCTCGTGGTGCCTTTCTCCCGGAGGTGGGGTTCCTAGCGCAGCACCCCAACTGTGCAAACAGACCCTGGAGGGCTCAGTGCGCCTGCGGGGGCGTGGCCGGGGACCTGGGCCTGGGGCCAGGAGGGGCCTTTCCCTCTTGCCAGCCCTCTTTCTTCCTTTGTGATTTCAACTGAATGGGGAGAAGCTCAAAGGCAGGGGCATGAAAGGTCAAAGCCAATTTGCAGGGCCAAGTGTGGGGGAGGAGAGAAGGGCTCAGACCAAGCTTTTTTTTTTTTTTTTTGGAGGCCTGACCTTCACCTGGAAGCAACTCCTCCCACTCCTGGGTCTTCTGCTGACACTGCCCCGGCAGAGCTGGCTTTGCATCCTGGCTGCCCCCCTTACTAGCTGTGTGACAGAGGCCAGCAAGTGCACCTTTCTGAGCCTCAGTTTCCTCATCTGGAAAGCAGGGATATAGGGATTCATCGGGTAGGACTGTTGTAAAATATTGTGGTGGGCTTTCGATAAGTGGTGGCTATTTATTATTAGGCAGGGAATGAGGCTGAGTCTTGAAGCTGGAACCAAATGCCGGCGGAGGCCGAAGGCGGGAGAGGTAGAGCTGGGATAAAGGCACTCAGATGGCCATGAATAGTTCCTGTCTGGGAGACTGAATAAAATAGCCTCTGAAGGAATGTATTGTTGTGGTGTGGTTATCTCTGGGAGGAAAACAGAATTCCCCTCTTCCCAGCAGCATGCCCTTGGGCAAACTATGTAACCTCTTGATCCTTCAGTTTCCTCATTTATAAATGGGGATGCAAAGTCCTATATGTATCAAAGGACTCTCATGAAGATGAACATAACCTGATGTACAGCAGACACTCAAACATTAGCTCTTAGGGCTTTAGAAAGGGCAGGTCACTAGCAGACCAAGGAGGGTATGATGGGGCTGCAGGGAGCCAGTGGCGGGGTCCCTCACATAGGGTGTAGCCCTGAGCCCCCAGCTGGCCCAAGGGCCTGAGCCTGTGACCCACCCTCTCCTGGGCTGTCTCTTCTGGTCAGTTCCTTGGCTCTCCTGGGCATGCTTCTCTCATCCCAGCCCTCAGGATGTCCTTGACCCCCAGCCACTATCTGGGGTAGAGAAGGTGAGAAATGCTTAGGCTAGTTATGCTGCCTCTGGCTTCTTCAGCATCAGGCCTCCGATTCAAACATGTGGTGCACTCCCAGGCCCCTTGGCTTTCCCCCAGGGAGCAGCAAAGGGCCTTTTAAAGAGAAAGAAGAGGAGGTAAGAGTAGGGAGCATAATATTTGATGAGCACATTAAAGCAAGTTCATGGGTATCCAATAGAAACGTTTGGGTTCACATAACAGGAATCTCAACTCACGGTGGCTTAAACAAAATCAGGTTTCTTTCTCTTTTTCTCTTTTTTTTTTTTTTTTTTTGAGAGGGAGTTTTGTGCTTGTTGCCCAGGCTGGGGTGGAATGGCATGATCTCGACTCACTGCAACCTCTGCCTCCTGGGTTCAAGCGATTCTCCTGCCTCAGCCTCCCGAGTAGCTGGGATTACAGGCATGCGCCACCATGCCTGGCTAATTTTGTATTTTTAGTAGAGATGGGATTTCTCCATGTTGGTCAGGCTGGTCTCCAACTCCCGACTGCAGGTGATCCACCCACCCTGGCCTCTCAAAGTGCTGGGATTACAGGCGTGAGCCACTGCGTCCGGCCTGGTTTATTTTTCTAACATCATAATTCTGAGAAGGAGTGGTGCTGGTCTTGGTCACCCGATGGTGATTCCAAGTACTGGGCTCTTCCCAGCTTTCTGTTCATCGTCCTTAGCATGTGGGTCTCCTTGTTGCCTTGTGGTGGCAAGATGGCAGCCTTGGCTCCATGGGAAAGTAGAGGGTCTCCCAGGAGCCCCCTGTTGATGTCTCATTGGCCAAAAGTGGGTCACGTGGCCACCCCTGGCAGCAAAGGATGCTGGGAATGCAATGCTTGGATGTTCTTCTCCGGTGTCAATGGCAGGGCCAGGCAAGCATGGGTGGGCAGCGTTGGGGTGAGGGAACAGGAGTGGAGTCATCCAAGCAGCCACCTGCCAGAGAAGATAGTACTGTAGTACTCATAGCCCAGTCTTATATAGGGAAAGCTGGTGCCAAGGGCAGAGAAATGCTTACTCAATAATCAGTTTGATTGATCTAGTGAGACATTCTGGGCCAACACCAGAGATGCAGAGATAAAAGCAATTTTCTTGCCTTCCAGAGAGAAAAGGAGAGTAATAATAGTAATAACAATATAATAGCTAAAGTTCACTGAGTGTGTGCCACTTGCTGGATGCTTATTGAGAACTTTCCAGACTTTATCTTGCCTCATGCCCACCCAACCCCAAGCATCAGGCACCATTCTAACTTCTGTGGAGGAAACTGAGGCTTCTTGAGGCTCAGTGAGGCCTGCAGCACACAGGCTTGCCCCTCACACTGCCTGAGGTGGTGGATTTAAGAATCCAGGTATGAATCAGGCTATCAGGCAGCCTCCTTGCTAGAGACTGCATGGAGATTTTCTGAAGGTGGGGAGACACAGAAGCACCAATTAGAATTTCCAAGTCAAGGTGGGAAAGGTGCCTTGCGTGAGAAAAGACACCTGGAAGGACATGTTATTAGTGATCTACTAAAATCTGAGACATCCCTAGCGTCTCTCTCCTCACAACTCACACCAAAACAGGAATTTTTGTATTTAAAGGGAGTGTTGGAAACAAAATCCTTGTAAAATCACTGAGTGACATGAAAGCAAATGTTTTGAAAATAAAGTTCTTTAGTTTACAAAATGCTCAAAGACGGAAAAAGAAAATATCCTAACATTTGATGCTGGTGATAGTGTGGTGAAATAGACAACATTTGCACAGTGCTGATGGGAGGATAAATGGGTACAAACCTTTAGAAAAGCAACTTGAAAAGCATTCTTTAAAATGTGCCGATCTCTTGGTTTTACTCCTGGAAATATATCCTAAAGAAATGACAAATAAAATTAGACAGTTGTTTCTGTGCAAGGCAGATGATTTATTGAAATATGAATTTGTGGGGTTTTCCCTTTGTAGTTTTCCTCTCAGTGTCCCATATACGTAGCCAGACTTTTTTCTGTTCCCTAGTCTCAGGGGCATTTGCAGAAATCTGCCTGAATCACTTGCAGGCAACATCTTTTCCTGTCCTTTGTGAAAGAAGGTCAAAAAAGAAAACACCAGAGGCTGGGCGCGGTGGCTCACGCCTGTAATCCCAGCACTTCGGGGGGCTGAGGCAGGAGGATCACGAGGTCAGAAGTTCAAGACCAGCCTGACCAACATGGTGAAACCCTGTCTCTACTAAAAATGCAAAAAATCAGCCGGGTGTGGGCGCATGCCTGTAGTCCCAGCTACTCGGGAGGCTGAGGCAGGAGAATCGCTTGAACCCGGAAGGTGGAGGTTGCGGTGAACCGAGATGGTGCCACTGCACTCCAGCCTGGGCAACAAGAGCTAAACTCCATCTCAAAAAAAAAAAAGAAAGAAAGAAAAACCACCCAAAAAAGATGGGTGGGAAGGAAAAGGGAAGAAGGAAGTTTTCTACCATCTGAGAAGAAAGCCCAAGTCCCAGAGGCCTGACCGAAGCCCTTTCCACAGCAGTGGGCAGTATGTGGCATGGTTTTCCAAAAGTTGCTGTCTGTCCAGGAAAGCTGGAGTCAAAACATAGCCACACTCCAGCATTCAGAGCCCTCAACCTGGCCCCAGCCACTGGGCGTCAAGGAGCATGCTAGCTGGGAGAACAGGGACCTCTGAGGAACCCTGCCTGGTGCCAGCAAACTGTGCAGGTTTTTTGCATGGCCTCAGAACCAGGGAGTCCTGAAAATAACTAAGGTTGTTTTTTCTGGCCAGGCTTCAAGTGGGATTTAAATAAAACTTCGAATGTGACATTTTCACATATCCACATTCATGAGACAAAAATATTTTCAAAGACAATTGAGTGTAGAGTTATTATCTTATTTGATTTTTCAACTAAGAGTTAGATATTTTCCAAAGGAAGATGCCGAAGTCTCCTGCCCCGTGTTCCCTGAACTCCAGGCACATACCTCATTGCACCAACATGGCCAGAAGAGTTATTCTCTATATTTAGTGCCTCACTATTCTTCGAGGTTCTTAGGTCCTGTAGACTTCTCAGGGCATTATATTGTTTACCTCTGTATCCCCAGGGCCTTGCACAATGCCTGGCAAACACTATGGGAATGAATGAGAACATGAACAAGTATGTGAATGAATGAATGAATGAATGAATGAATGAACGAATGGGTGTCTGGTGTCTGAGATAAAGAGCCTGGTGAGATCCGTCCCTGTTGTCTCCACACAGACATTCCTGGCAGCCCTGAGGGCTGTGCACACGGGCCAGGCCGATGGAGTTAACTGCAAACACGCTCAGGAAGTGTAAACAGCCCTCCTCCGGGCCAGGACAACTGGCAGATTCACGGGCAGCTTGCACAATCCTGTGTACTGCTATGACACTCATTTCTGGGGCATGGAGTCATCTCTGCCATGGGCCTCTCCTTCCTTGCCTTGGATCGTCTTGGTAACACAAATGGTACTGCATGTCTATTGTCAGTGGGAAGAAGTTCAGACCCCCAGCCCCTCCACGAAGCTCATTCTGATTTAGAGCTGCCCAAGGACACCAGGAGGATGGAGCTGAAAGGGAGCTTGGGGATTACCTAGCCCACCCTCTTCATTTTCCAGATGAAGGACCTGAGACCTAAAGAGGCGGAGACACTAAGGCCATGGAAGTGTGTCAAAGCTTGGCACAGAGCTTGGTGTCCTGGGATGGCAGCTGGTTTCAGAACCAGCCAAACAAGGCCTGTAAATCTTGGCACAATGGACTGTCCAGCCATGTGAACTTGGATCAGAGACTTCTTCCTGAGTCTCAGTCCCCTCATCTGCAGGGCATGGCGTGAAAGGGTGTTGTGCAGACCTTAGGGAGTGCAGATGGTTAAATGCCTAGCACAGTGCCAGGCTCAGACTAGGGGCTTCCTTCTCCTGGTTCCCTCTGCCCTTTCTTTGCAAACTTCTCGCGCTCACCATTCCTCCATGTCTGGGCACAAAGTGTCCATGCTTCCCACAGAACCTCCACTTTGGGGCCATCCTCTTCCCTTGTCGGCTCTGTGTGATGTGGTTTCCTCTGTATTCATTACGATCCACTTTCTTTCATGCTTTTTCTGTCTTCACACAACTCTTGATCTTGCCCAAATCATTAATTCATCTTTTTCTTCTTTTCTCCCTTCTTACAGGCCTTTCCAGGCCCCTGTTATCTGCCATGCATCTGCTGGGCAGAGCTGCTCATGGCTGACACTTGCCCCTACAGAGTGCGACTGATCCTCTAGAGAGGTTGCGTGGTCAATGACAGCACAGGGGAGGAGAGCTGGATGGCAGGGGCTCTGCTGTGCATCCTCAAAACCCTGTGTCATCTCTCTCCTTTCTGGAATGCTATGCTAGGCAGAATAGTGTGCCCCAAAAGATGGTGTCTTAGTTCAGACCGCTACAACAGAATATTATAGATTGTGTGGCTTAAACAGCAGATAGTAATGTCTCACAATTCTGGAGGCTGGAAGCTGAGGTCAGGGTGCCAGGATGGATGGGTTCTGGGGAGAGTCTCTTTCTGGGCTCTCAGATGGCTGCCTTCTTGCTGTGTGCACCCATGGAAGAGAGCATAGTGAACCATGGGAAATTCTGCTGCCTCTTCTTAGAAGGCCGCAAATCTCATCGTGAAGGCTCCACCCTCGTGACTTCATCACCTCCCAAAGGCCCCACCTCCTAACACCATCACCGTGCATGTGGGGTTGGATGTCAACGTAGGAATTTTGGGGAGACACATTCAGTTCATAACAGATGGCTGTGTCCCCATTCCCCCAAATCTGTGGATATGACCTTACGTGCCAAAAGGGCCTTTGCAGTTGTAATGCAGATACGGACAGTGAGAGGGGAGGTAACCCCGGATTACCAGGGTGGGCACGAGGGTCCTTGCTAGCGGAAAGCAGGAGGTCACAGGGAACAGAAGATGCTATTCTGTGGTTTTGAAAATGGAGGAAAGGGGCAAACTACAGGTCAAGGAATGTGAGCACCCTTGGAGCCTTCCAAAGGAACAAGTCCTACTGATGCCTTGATTTTGGCCCCATGGGTCTCATTTCTGACTTCCAGATACAGAAAGCAAACACAGAAGACTACACTTCCCATTGCCCCTGCAGTCTGGTGGTATCATGTGACTAATTCTGGACAATGAAACGTGGTGCAGATGACACTTCTCTTTAGCCCGAGGCTGCACCCTCTGCCTTCTTTCTTCCCCTGCCATGGCCACTGAGGACATTCTAGCTGCTCAGGGTGCAAGATGGTGGAGCTACTGGCAGCCTGAATCCCTAAGTGACTATGTGGAGCGGAGCCTCCACCTGACTGCCAGCACCTCTCAGGATCTGAGGTTCCTTTTTATAGCAACATAACCCAGGCTCTTCTGACTATGAATACTCTGATGAGGCTCTTGCTTCACAGAGGAAGTGGTGCATGTGTGATTGAGACCTCTGTGAGCACAGGTCTGCATGCACACAAGTCTTTGTGTGACTCAGGGTGTGTGTGCGTTTGTGAATCTATCGGTTATCTCTGGGTCTAGTTCTAGTTCTGTGGGGTCTGGCACAAACTAAGGTGTCAGGATGTGGGTGGGTGTCTGGTGTTGAGGGGTCAGATAGAGTGAATAGAGTGAGTTCAGTACAAGCGAATATGAGGGGACCATGTGATGACAGTGAATAGATGCTTTCCAAATCATCAGGAAGGAAAAGATGTGGGGCACACTGGTAGCTACGAAGGTGAGTCCTGAGTCCTGTGCCCTGGGACCAGCTGTAGAGCCATGCCATGATTTATTAATCTGTTATTGCTGTGGGAGAGTGGCTGTTTCTGGAGGGGCAAGCGCGAACCACGTCAGTCCCACCATGGGTCAGCTTGGCACAATGTGTTTATTGCCCACATTACTCATTGTTTTGTTACCTGAAATACATCTGATTCCTATTAATAACGAGCACTGTAGGGCATACATTTCATCATTAGCAGTAAATGGTTTTATTGCAGAATACAAAGGAGCTGCCTGTGATGTGTGACGCAACAGCTGGAGCAAGGGCCTCTGGAGATCGGGCGTGTGTGCACAGGATCACGCACACACGAGCTCTCTTAGTCCTAGCTGTTGTGCAATGAGGGTGTGTATTAACAAGCAGACAACTTTTCTTGCACACTTACAGCCGCTCCTGAAGCCAATGTTTTGTTTGCTCGGCTTACAGGTGAGGTGTCGGGAGGGCCACTGTGCCCCTAATTGGTGTGGTATCCTAGGCCCGAGACTGGAACTTGTTTTCCTAAGACTCTCCACAGGCCAAGTGCAGGGCTAAAGGCCTTCAAGGCTCTTACCCGGAAGAAATCCAGGACATATCTGTGAGTAGCAGTTGCAAGCCTCATTTTACACATGAGGGAACGGAGGCTCACAGAACCCAGAGGACCTGCCCAAGGCATGCAGTGGAGCTGCTGCCTGAATCCAGCCCGGCCCAGCCCTCTATGCTCTTCCACATGACCTCGAACCTTCCTTAGGTGCTCTGCCCCTCATTTTCCCAGTCAATGGGGCTGATCAAACGAGATGAGGTATTGGCAACACGGGAGACTGCAGGAAGCACGACGCACAGATTACCCGAGCAGGTTTGAACTGCTGTTTGGGAACTTTATGACTGAGATTACTCATTCTCCTTCCTTTTTTGTTTTGCAACAACTTTGTATCTTTCACTAATGGCTGTGAGAGTCTCCCCCCGGCCCCCACCATTATTAGTAAGAACTGATGTCAGAGCCCAGTTGAGGCAAGCAGTCAAGGGGCTTGGCGGAACTGCTCTCCTCCGGCCCCCCAAGTACACACTTGCCTTTGCAAAAACAACTATTTGGCAAAAGGCAGTGTTTGCCCTGGGACAGGGCCTTGTAACGCCATGCCAGGCTCTGTTTATTTTGGCATAAGCCACAGTGGTGGCCAAGCACTCCGAATCTATTGAACTTCCTGGATTTCTTATCACACAGCCTGCTCTGCCAGGGAGCAGGTGAAATGCTGATATGTGCCCAAGGGAAGATACTAAGGGGGCTGCAGACACCACCCCAGTCCCCTGAGGAGCAGACAGTGCTGGGCAGGGCTGCTGGGGCCGGTGGGGGCAAAGTTGAATGGGTAGGTCAGACATGGGGATAAACCTTCCCTCTCCTTGACCTTGCCTGAACTTATGCTCCCCATGGTTGAATTCCCACCCCCAAATTTCTGGTGGTCTCTCCCTGTCCAGCCACCACATCTTTGCCTGGGTCTTGCCTTCCAATTGAATTTCCTTCCACAGTCTTGCAAGTTGAAATCCTACCTGCTTGGTAAAATAACTGAATGACGGAATGAGCTTCGAGACTGGGACTGGTGTGTGACAGACTGCGTCCCTCCTACCACATTTCCTGTGCATTTCCCTGCCTGTAGCATGATGCCTGGGGTGCCTCAGGATGCCAAAGTGAGTGCCCAGGGAATCTCATGGAGCTGGGGAGAACTTCACGCAACACTGTCCCTGCAGAAGGCTGGGTGATGGTTGCAGGAATAAGTGAGTGGGTGTGGGGGAGGGACTTCTAGGGTCATGGGTGGGAAAGGCCTTGCTCACACCCTAACTCCCAGTCTTCTAGCTCTGTGGCCTTAGGGAGTGGCCCCAGGCTTCCTTTGCCTGAGTATAATGAGTTTCATGTCAGCCCTTTCTTTGGAAGACTTACCATCTATGAAGCACTGTGAGTGTGGCAGGTATCTTTTATCAGAGCTTATGTAGCCCTAAGGAGACTTCAGAAAAGTGATTGGCCTTCAATAGTCTTTGCACTGTCATTGCACCATTCCTAGTAGAACAGAATACCTATAAGTCTCCTTCACGTGCCTATCATACTGCAAACCCACGAGTTGCTATTGTTTATCTTCTTTGCAGATGAAGAGATTCATCGCGATGATGCCAGTGGCCCCAGGTCACACAGCTGATGGTGGCAGAGCAAGGCTTCAGCCCAGACTGGGTCTTTTCTCTGTAGGCCACAAGAAGTGCCTCCTTCTCCAGGCCACTGGTCCCTCTTGCTGGCCAGCAGTTGCCCAGCCTGCCTGCTCTCCTGTGTCTGGGGGCTGTGGCAGGCAGGGCCTCTGCTAACATGGAGTGTGTTGAGGCATGCCTTAGGGTCCCTGATCATTATTTATGCTCTCTTGGTTCCTGTCGTGTTCGGAAAGACCCTGTGATTATGTAGCCCACTATCCTCCTCCTGCTGCAGGGCATAGCCATCGACAGACACATGAGCACCTGCCTTTGAGGGAAGGAGTCTCGAGCCAAGACCTTCTGACGAGGGAGAGCAGCAGCTCCAGGTTGGGTCATAGAGTGGCCGCACTGGGAACCCAGGCTCATCATCAGAATAAGAAAAGGACGTGCCTTGGGGAACAGAGTGAGCGGGGGGGACCAATGATGAATTAGCTCCCACTGCACACAGGCGCTTTGAGGATTCATTATGGTGCCGTCTCATTCCTAGTAAGAAAGGTCCTGATTTGATCCCTATTTTGCAGAAGAGGAAACGAGGCACAGAGGCAGTGATTTTCCCAAGGCCACACAGCTAACATGGCAGAGGTTGGGTTCAACCCAGGCCTGTGGTAGCTTTGCCACAGCATTGTTCCCTGCACTGGGAACATGGCTATGAAAGGGACTTACCTGCAGGCAGAGCTAGAAGAGAGGTCTGGGGAGGGAGGAGCCATCATTTCCATGAATCAGGGGCCCTCAGCTCCAGGCCAACAGCCAGTCTGGCCCTGGCAGCTCCTGCCACCCACCTGGTATGGCCAGAGGCCTGGAGGTGCTTCAGCAAGTTTAGTCAGCCCAGGTGAGTGGCAAGCAGGCACCCATCAGGAGGTCCACCTCCAGCCCCTGCACTTCTGATGAGAAAACAACCTAAGTACTACATCTGGCCTCAGTCCTGAGCCTCTGCCCAAGGCGCATTACTCAGTGTGCTCCTGGACGCATCGCCCCTGGGAGGAGCTGCCAGTTCGGCTGGCCCGTAGGCCATGTGTCTAAGCAGGTGTGTGCAGGAGGGGCTGAGCAGCACCCAGTCATTCACATCCAGCTCTGTGGCCTTAGAGAGTGGCCCCAGGCTTCCTTTGCCTGAGTATAATGAGTTTCATGTCAGCCCTTTCTTTGGAAGGCTTACTGTCTATGAAGCACCATGAGTGTGGCACTAGACCTTATGGGGACCCAGGCATTCAGGGACATCAGGCTGGGCCTGGGGCACCTCCAGCCTTGTATGTTAAATAAGAATCAAGTTATTTGGCTTCACTTTAAAATTAAAATTATGTTCTTTTGAGAAAATTTGGATAAAACAGTGAAATGAAAGAAAGAAAAATAATTTACCCAGGGATGAGAACTGGGTCCATTTCTTCCCAGCCCTCTGTATGTGTGTACTGAACGCTTTTGCATAGTTGACGAAATTGTCCCCTCTACTGTGGATGGAGTGCCCCCAGCTTCCTGGGCCTCATTCATTTACCTGCACCTCAGCCTGAGACTTGTCTGACTGCAGAGCCCAAGTTCTGTACATACTGTTATAATTCCAAGTTTTGTACCTAACATCTCATCAGAAATATTTCCTCTGTGATGAGAAATTCTCTGTAAACATCAGGTTGAACATCAGTACATTACTCCCTTGAGTGGCAGTACCACATACACAAAATCCTGCTCCGAGCTGGGCATCAGGGTTATTTCTCTAATCCCTCGCCATTATTAGCATGCTGCGATCAACTACTCTGGCTACAAATATGTATTTTGGGTTCTTTCCCTCAAGCAGCTGGTTAGAGGTGGGATTATGAGATCAGAGGGTGGGGGCACCCCATTTGAGTGCCTGATTTCACTTGGCTGGGCAGACCAGCCATGGCCCAGCCCCGACCCCCCACTCCTAGGGCAGGGTGAGAAAGTGGCTTCAGAGGGTCCCCCTGGCCCAGCGTGGAGCCCTGTTTTGATGCTGAGCACACAGCTGAGTTTTTCCTGGGGAGCGGGTGAGGTGCCAACTGCCATGACTCTGGCTTATTTGAAGGGGAGTCTCAGAGAGGCAAAGCCACTTACCCAAGGTCACACAGCCAGGGCCAGAACCCACAAAACATGGCATCTCACACAGAGTTTGCAAAGCACCTACCACTGATTCTTCGGACATTCCAGTGGACTTTCCTCTCGGGCTCAGGATCCATGTGCACTGACTTCCTTCCTGCAGCATCTTGGGAAATTTCCACCAAGGCTGGGTGTTGGACCACCCCTCCTCCAGCCAGCCTCCCTCTGAACATACATACTGCCCACCACTGCCCATGGCCTCCTGCCAGGCTGCTGCTGTGGCCTCTGCCGGCTCCACCTGTGTCCATTCTTGCTCTTCTTCCCACCGAGCAATCAGAGTGACCGTCAAAAAACCCAGATCCCACTGTGTCACTCCCTCTCCACCTGAAGGCTTCCCTGGCTGGGTGTGAACAACAAACTCACCTGAAAATGTGCAGAGGTGGTTCCAATCCGGCAGCACTGGATTCAGCCTCCAACCTGTGCTAGGCATGGGGCTAGGCATTGTAGTGAACCAGGCACAGACATTAGAGGGAAGACTGGATTCCTTAGCCTGACCTACCAGCACCTGCCTCCTCCGTCCTAGAGCTGCTAGGCTGCAGCTCTCGGCCTCTCTCAGGCCATTCAGGCAGGCCAAGCCCTCTCTGCCTCGCAGGCTTTGCAGTTCCTTCAGCTTAGAATGCACTCTCCCTCTTTCCCTCTGGCTGCCTCCCTGCCTCCCCGGAGGCCTCTGCACACCCAGGCTCCCTCTGCCCTGTCTTCATGAGCATCCAGCAAACACCCAGACCATGCTTCCCCAGGAGGATTCTCGGTCCAGGAGCACTGGAGGTTTTGGAGAGAAGGAGTTGGGAAAATAAACTTACTACTGCCCTGATAATTGTTCTGTGTGTGATAAATACTTCCCCATTTGTCTGGGCACGGTAGCTCATGCCTGTAATCCCAGCACTTTGGGAGGCCAAGGCAGGTGGATGACCTGAGGTCAGTATTTAAGATCAGACTGGCCAACATGGTGAAATCTTGTCTCTACTAAAAATGCAAAAAATTAGCTGGGCATGGTGGCACGCACCTGTAATCCTAGCTACTTGGGAGGCTGAGGCAGAAGAATCACTTGAACCTGGGAGGCAGAGGTTGCAGTGAGCCGAGATTGTGCCATTGCACTCCAGCCAGGACAAGAGCAAAACTCAGTCTCAAATCAATCAATCAATCAATCAATCAGCCCAATGACAGAAAAACATTTTTTAAGGAAAGGAGGGATCACAGCAGACAAGTCAGATCTGCTGCCGTAACCCCGACCAAGGCCAGCTTCAGGGAAGAACAGCGCAGCTCCTGGGGCAAGCTCAGCAGAAGGAAAAATGGCAGTGATCTGGAGTCAGCCCATCTCATGATACAAGAGGACGGTCACCAGCCAGCAGGGGATGAGGGAGAAACCCATGAAGAGGCGGTGGCCCATGCTTGAGAGAAAGCTGTGTTGAGGTGTGTGAGTGTGAATGTGTGTGCATGTGAATGTGTGTGCATGTGTGACTGTGTGTGTGTGCGAATGTGTATGCGAGTGTATGTGTATGCATGTGTGTGTGAATGTGTGTGCATGTGTGTGAGACTGTGTGTTCATGTGAATGTGTGTGAATGTGTGCCTGTGTGTGTGTGTATGAATGTGTGTGTATGAGTGTGAATGTGTGTGTGTGAGTGCGAGTGTGTGCTAGTTTAACACTGTGCAGCCCCAACTGCACTGATTGTCAGCTGCATGCAGCTCAGCTGCTTGGCTCCGGAGGCCCCTCCGCTGGCTGCGGCACCAGCTCTTGGTGCCTGTGACAGAGCAGGCACACAATCAGTATTTGTACACTGACATCCTGGGCAGGTTTCTGCCTCCCGGGCAGGGCAGGGGCAGCGTGGGTAATGATGGTATTCCCCTTTTACGGTTAGCAGAAGTGGCCCCCAAACCCAGGGCCAAGGCTGCATGGGTGGCGGGGAACTGCTCCTGCTAAGGGCAGGTGGGCGGCAAGTGGTGCTTAGATGGAGTTCTGGGCACAGGTAGGCACCCCTGGGAGCTCGGATAGTTGTGGGGAGAAGACCCAGAAGAGGCCTGTGCCGCCTGTAAATCAAGCAGAGGCTTGGAGCAGTTGGGGCCTTCATGGGAACGTGGCCTCGTTTGACTGTCCCATCTGATCAGGGCATACAGTTCCGTTCATTCAGCAAATATTTGTTAAGCTCTAGCCAGATGCCGGGTTTTGCCCTAGAGAGCTACGGTGAAGCTTAGAGGTGACATGGTGGCGGTTCCCAGCCAGAGATGCAGGAGGACCTCCGTGCATGTTTGCATGTGAAGCCAGGCTGCCCACCAGAGCCGTGAGTCCACGGGCCAGCCTCTCAAGAGGGGGTTGGAGACGGCTCTCACTGCACCACCGAAGGAGCTCTTCACAGCAACTTCTCTCCTGGGACCCATCCTGGCTGCAGAACTGACAGATGTGAGCCTTGCCCAGGTTCCAGTGGAAGAGCCCAGAGCACAGGGCCAGAGTCCCCCCATGCCCTTCCTACTGTAGACTTCCGATTCACCTCTCTCCTTCAGTTGCAGCCAGCTTCCTGAACAAAGGGCGCTTCCCAGGGAATGTCCACGTTGCAAAAGACTTTCACCACTTCCAATCCTGTGTGGCCTTTGCCCCTGTTCCACCAGACACTGGAACTCTTTCTCCCACATGTCTACTACAGGACAACCTGTGTTCAAAGACCTCCAAAGACAGGGAGCTCACTACCCTCTAAGCACCAGGGCACACCAGGCGCTTCTTTCCCTTTAAGTGTAGTCAACAAGGTTGGTAGTCTCACAAGAGTGGCTGTCTCAAAGGTGAAACATGCAGCGAGGAGACTGGGGCGTATGGGAAGCCTGTGGTGCCCTGGGAGAGGCCACAGAAGGCAAGGAGAGAGGTTCCAAGCCAAACCCAGGGAAAGCCACTCACCCGACAAGCTTGGAGGGCCAGTATACCTAGGACACTCCGCCACAGACCGCCTGCTACCTGAGTCACCAGGGTGGGACTTCCTCGGGACCTGGTGTGGGAATTGTGCGGGCTGACTCTTCACAGCCCCCAGCACAGCACACGCCTGCATGCGCACACACCCAGAACACATGTGGCCATGCACAGACCATGTGGGCGGCCGAAGGACATAGTGTCCGCAGTGCTGAGAAGGCCTGAGGCATCCATAGAGCCAGAGCTGTCATGCTTCAGCAGACTTCGCAGCATCCACGTGTGCTGATTGAGAGTGGAGAGTGTTACCAGCTTTTGACAGTCTCTAATAAGTAAGGGAGGTGAGTAAATTTAGTTTCAACCAACAAGTGATTGACCTTAAGAGCATTAAAGTCAACAGGACCCTGGATGAGAAATTCCCCCATTCTCCTGCTGGAGGTGATGGACAGAACCGGCAGCCGGAAGGAGCCACTGAGCACTTCCGGCTGCCTCTCTGCTTGAATCCCTTCACACGTCCGATAGGCAGTTTTGTGAGGAATTCAGATTTGCTCAGTGGCTGCTGGAAGCTGACTCTGCTAAGGGTTTCAAGGACTTTTTTTTTTTAGGTTAGGCATGCTGTATGGGCTTGTGAGATGCTTCTGGCCCCATCTGTACCAGGCAGACGCAAAAGTCATGTCTGCCATTCAGCAGTGGGAACTTAGATTCCAAAGTCACCTTTAAATAATCCTTTGTGCCACTCCCATCAGCTCAGCTCTGCCTCCGTCTCAGGCTGTCCGTAGGCAATGTGGTAGTGCAGGCTGCACTCATGGAAGCAGGAAATTTGGGGTTTTGGGAGCTGCGTTGGAGACTCCCTCACTTAGTTGCTTTCTACTGGGCAAGATTTCCCACAATCCCTTGAAGCCCCTGTTCCTGTGATTACAAATGAGAATAATAAAAATGCCCAGGCTATGGGCTGTTAAAAGAAGCAAGTGGGCTCACATGTCTGAAAAACCCCACCCAGCTTGGGTCTCCTCTTGTGCTCCAGCAGTGCTGGTGCCAGCCCCTAGCCCAGGGTGTCCTGCAGATACTCCTTCGCTGGCATCCCTGGACCGTAGCAGGGGTTAAGCCCCACCATGTCAGGTCCCGCCACCCACCTGGCCATGTCATTCTGCACCCACCCCTGAAGGGCCCTCTTTCAGCTCTCCAGACAGCTTGAACCCAACGTGGTCTTCATGACCACCACATGGCTTTCCATGAGAAGAAGCTGGTGCTCCAGCTGCTGGAGGCTCCTGGGGCCATCTGACCATGTCCACCCCACATGCTCTCTCTCCCTGTGCAGGGAGGCCATCAGGATTGATATGCATCCCAATATATATTAGTCTCCCACCTCTCCATGGTAGACACTGGCCCAAGCACTCTGATTCAACTCGGGTTAGCGTAACTGAGAATACTTGCAAGTATGTTCTCAGGGCTCAGAGGAGGAGAGAACACAGAATCCACCTCGACGTTGCAATCTCCTGAGTGAGATCAGTTCAGCACACACAAAACAGAGAGCAAGATAATGTTCCATTACCAACTTCATGGGCATTGGTGGGTGCAAGTCACAGGTCCGCATTTTCTTAGCATTGAAGGATTGGCGTAGCTTAGTGGTTTTCACATCTCCTTCCCTAGGGCCCCCAGGCTTCAGTTGGGTGGGCCTCAGGAATACAGAAGGGTCAATGGGCAGAGATAAGATCCCTCACTGCATAATTCTTCAACCAGAATGGACGGACAGTTATGGTTCCTTTGTCGGAATATTATGTTTAATTTTCTTGGGAGAAAAGTGTGGAAACCACTGGATTAGTTGAGCTCTGAGGTCTCTCTGAGTCTAGAGTTCTTACCAGAGAAGTAGCATCGTATATGCTTTGAACATAGAAAATTTCACCATCCGGGATTAGAATTGAGAGCAGTTCCTGTGGTGCAAGGGAGCCAGCCTGCCCCAGGACAGGCAGCATCCTCTCCACCACCTGTGCGTCTGGGTAGGAGGTTCGAGGCTGCCTGTGTCTCTGCATCTGGGCGCAGCATTTCACGCACCCTCATCCCTCAGTGCAAGCTGCCCCTTCACCGGCTGCTGCAGGGAAGACACAGCAGTGAGCCTTCTGCTGAAGAGAACGCTGGAAGGAAAGTGGCTCTGGAGCCACTTGCCCGAGTTTTCAGGCCCATTCTGGCTAAGGATAATCTTTATTTCTTCTACTTCACTGTATCAAAGGACAGCAAAAGATAGCGCAGTGATAACGCGGTATCTTAGTTAATACGGCATGTTGAAGCGTGCATACTGTGGGCACTTGATAAACACAGCATGCACCCTCTCTTTGTCCCCACAGGGAGGAGGGTGGCATTGTTGAGAAAACAAGGTAAACAGAAAACTGTTTACCAAATGAACACCTTGGCAGCCTTGCGCTCCTCAATGCCTTGTATCATCGCAGCCATCTTCAAACAGCCCCATGAGGCAGGAACCTTTTAGATGAAGGACTTGAGGCTCAGGGTGGATAAATGACTTTCTGAGGTCATCAGAGCCTGCATCTTACCCGGGACTGACCCCAAACCCTGGCTCTTTCTGTGACGCCCCCCATCTGTCAATAAGGCAGGGCTGCCGGTCCAAGGATGGGATTAGGAGAAAACTGGGCTGTGGAGAGGTGAGGGTCGGATCCCCCATTTGCATTCTGGAGTTGAAAATTCCAGAAGGTTGGGGTGGAGGCAGGGTAGAGCCAGGCTCTGGAATTCAGGAAGTGGCAATGCAGCTTAGAAAATCCGGGCAGTGGGCCACAGCTGGCAGCAAGGACTTGGCCCAGGAGAGGCAGGGCAGGGGCAGACGAGCCCGCCCGAGAGGTCTTGGCAGCCAGAGGTCAGGCCGGGCAGGGCACAGCACCACCTGAACGCTGGCCCACAGTGAGGACAACTTTGATCAACTGGCACCTGCAGCTCTGAGTTGAATCATCAAATGGGGAATTGACAAAATGATGAGATGCCCAAGGGCGCTCAGCAAGTTCCGGACAGGGCCCATCTCCCACCTCTCCGGAGCTCTTCCCGCGGCCCCCACTGCCCCCAAGGCTTCTTGTGCCATGCTTTGAGTTCTTGTGTTTCTTGATGAACTCTCGTGTCACTCTCTCTCCTCCGGCATGTGCGTGGCTCGTTTCTCTGCTGTCGACGAGTGGAAAGTGGCCCTGCTCATTCTTTTCCTGGTGTCCATCCTGCATCTCCCAGCCCCAGCATTTACAGAGAAGCTGCTCAATAAACACCGTGCATTGGGTCCATGTGTGTTCTTATGGGTGTTGCCCACCCTGCTGATACCAGGTCCCTGGTGCCAGGTACAGATTCTCAAGTCAAAGGAAGATGAGGAAGACAAGGTCCCGAAGGCAGATTCCAGGGATTCAAATCCCAGCATAGCCATCTAAGTAGACGTGAGGCTGGGCGAGCTATGGGATTCCAAGGAACTGTGTTTTCCATCTGCAGAGTGGCGTGTGTGGCACCAGTGAATGAGTTAATAAACACAGAGCCTCCCACGAGGTGCCATCCACTTTGGAGTCATAGCGGCTTTCAGGGAGTTAAGCCTTCACGTAATCCAGCCACCTGTGGTCGTGGTGTGCTGATGTTCCTGGCTCTCCCATGGGGTCTTTATAAAGTGCAAATCACCAGTGTTCCTCCCCATCACCTCAGCACATGGTCGGCTCCATCTCCCTCTCTTGCTTCATTGCTGGCTTTGGGCTCTGGGATGCAAAATTTCTTGTGGCCCCAACACATACCTGCCCACACCATTTGCTGGGCCTAGAGCATCCTGCTCTCCCTCTGTGCCTGCCTCTCCCCATACATCCTTCCAGTCAAGCCCGGTGACCCATCGCCAAGGAGGCCTCCTGACATCAACATTGCCTACCTGGCCCTTATCCTGCTGGAGCCAGAGAAATGGCAGAGTGTAGGTGAGTGTGGAGAATGTGTGTTGTGCATGTTCATATATGTGTGTGCATGGTCGTGTGTGTGCTCTGTGTGTGTGTGCATGTGCTCTGTGTGTGTGCTCTGTGTGCGTGTGCTCTGTGTGTGTGCATGTGCTCTGTGTGTGTGCTGTGTGTGTGTGCTCTGTGTGTGTGCATGGGCTCTGTGTGTGCTCTGTGTGTGTGTGCACATGTGTTCTGTGTGTGTATGTTCTGTGTGTGTGCAGTGCATGTGCATGTGCTCTGTGTGTGTGCTGTGTGTGTGTGCATGGGCTCTGTGTGTGTGTGCATGTGCTCTGTGTGTGTGCAAGTGCTCTGTATGTGTGCATGTACTCTGTGTGTGTGCATGTGCTCTGTGTGTGTGTGCTCTGTGTGGCGGGGCTCTGTGTGTGTGTCTGTGCTCTGTGTGTGTGCGTGCTCTGTGTTTGTGTGCGTGTGAATGCACATGTGCACCCGGGTGCAGGGTCGGCCTGATTCTCCTCAGCCTGTGACCTGGCTTCCTCCTGGCCAGATTATTTTGGCCTTTGTCTTGAGTCTCCAATGACTTCCTGCTTCTGTGGCCTTCCTTCCTCCTTCAGGCCCTCTCACCTGGAAGGACAGGTTTTCTTCCTGCCAGGTGGCTTTAGCAAGGCCAGGAACCCAGCCAGCCCAGCAGGGGCCCAGGCTGGGGCCCTGGCTGACTGCTCCCTTCTGGAGCCCCCACCCTCCTCCTTTGCCTTGCTCTCCTGCCCTGGGCCTGGCTTGGGTAAGGGGAACCGTCCCCTTCCATTCACTGGGCTTGACCTGGGCCTGCTCCACCCCTGCTCCAGACCAAAGACTGACTGTGGGTTGAGAAAGCTGTCTCAAAGGGCATGGCCACAGAGAGTGTCAGGTGGGGAGGGTCTCTTCCAAGACCACTCTTCTGGAGCTCAGGGAACAGGCCAGAGAAGACGCTAATGTTTCTCTGCAGGGGCCGTGTGCCAGGCATTGTGCTAAACACTTCACCGCAATTGTGACATCTGGTTCTCACCATGGGAAGGAGGCCCGTCCGAAGTCCCATGCTGAGGACAGGAAAGTGCCTGATGCCTGAGCCTGTCCTCACGCTCCCAAAGCCATGAGCTCGTGTGAAAACAGGCCATTTGGAAATTGCACACCAGTGCCTGGGAAGTGACAGTCTGAGACCACACTGTGTCATCAGGAACTCCCAGCTGCCCTCAGGAACCAGGCAATGGCTGATGGCACTTGTTAGGCTGTAACTCTCCTGGAGGTGCCCCCTGTGGAAGCCCCCAGGGGAGATGCTACGTGGCAGTAACGAGGTCACTTTTCATCACCCCTATACCTTCCACTCCCGGATGTTCTGTCCTACTCCTTAAGAGCAGCAGAGTGGCAAGTCAGTCCCCAAAATGTGAGAAGCCCTTCCTAGGACTCCAATGTGGCCTGGCAATGTCAAAGCCTGAGTAGGCAATCTCCTCAACCACCTGGACCCCTATTTTCTCATAGGTAAAGGAGTGACCACAAGAGTGGCCGTTCCAACTGCAGGGATAGTGGCGAATGGCAGATAAGAGATGATGATATGACATATGGAGGCCTTAAAAGCATTTTAAAAAGCAGTGAGAGACTCAGTGTCATCGTCAATTCTCAGCATTCTGTGTGGCGTCCCTGCTCAGAGTCTAAGGACCAGAGCGAAGTGGGTGAGACATAAACCAAGTCCCTGTTGCGTGGCAGGCTCATGGCTGGCCCTCAGGAAATACTGGTTCCCTGCTCTTCTTATCTCATCAGAACCTCCTTGAATGAGGGATAAACAAATTCCTGCCTGAGGCCTCCCAAAAGAGGAGCTGATACATCACATGCTGTTCCCGCGCTGGCCAGCACCCCAGGCTCCGAAGCATCCCTTCCTGGCAGCTGGTTTTGGACCATGCTGTGATCCATCAGGGTGCGTGCTATCTGGGGCCGTTTTCAGTCTTCTTTCCAGCCCAGCAAGCCACAAGCATGAGCTCAGGTCGCCGTGCTGGCCACCAGGCCCACTCTCCCTGTCTGTAGACGTACAGTGTCATCCCTGGGGCTGCCATGCGGGTCCTCAAATCCTTAGTCCCCAAAGCAAATAGGTATGCCCGACAAGCCCTCTGCTTTTGCCCCACATCTTTCTGAAGAGGTAATGTCTTTCTCTTTCTCTGCATCCTCAGCACAAATACCGATGGTAACCATGAGCAACATGGAATCCAGGCTCTGGCTGCCTGTGCGTGTATGTGGGGGTGGGGGCGTTTTCTTATCAAGCTCAAGAGTTGTTTTTAAGATGGACGCTCCCGCGCAGGCACTGTGGACTGTTGTTTGTTTGCCTTGGCTGTGTGTGTGCTGTGCCCAGCACGGGCCTTCTGATTCTTGGAACTTGATATGTTTGCAGAAGTCCCAGAAGACAGGTTTTGGAATTGTTCCTGACTTTTGGGCCTCACGTATAGGAGCCACCTCAAGGGAAGTGCTCCTTTCCCCTGCTTAAGTCCTTGGAGGTCCGCTGCTCTCTCCTTAATGCCATGTGCTCCCCTAAACCCGTGGGCTGGGCTGGGCTGGGTATCTGAGGGAGGTAAAGGCGGCCTCTCTCTCCAGGGAGCATCTCAGGCTCTGCCTACTGGGCATGTGCAGATGAACGCACCTCCATCTGGAGGCAAATATTGCCAACAGCAGGTGCTGCGGGCATTGGAGTTCTCAGTCTGTAAGCAGGGAGTGGGGGTGACCTGTGGAGAGCGTAAGGCACTTGGAGAATGGCAGGGGCGCCACTCCTACATGTATCAGACAGGAAGCAGAGGATACCTTGGCTGGGAATTTTGAAGAAACTTGTAAGTGAAGGGACAATTTGCAGAGATGCCATTGGGTTAAGGGAACTAATAGGATGTAAGGCACCAAGAGACGGGCCACTGTGGAAGCTAGGAGCACTCCACAGCCCACAGGGACAGAGGAGGAAACAGAGTCACAGGAGCTAGCTTCAAAGTGTGAGATGTGGAAGGACGCTGCCCTGCAGAAGCCGCGGCTCCCAGGGGCACAGCCAGGCCCAGAGAAAGAAGAGTGAGAGGGCAGAATCCCTGCCTCTCTCCCCTCCACCATTCAGTATCCTGCCAGCGCTCCCCATTGGCTGGAGCCAGCTGGGCCCAGTGGGCAAGGAGCCTGGTGATGTGTTCTGCAGAGAGTGTCTTCCTGGGGCCCAGAGCAGGGCAAGAGAGGCGCATAGCGTGCAAGGGACCCATGGAACCATAAACTCAGAGTGCTCTCAGAGTCAGGTGATGGGGCTGCAGCCCCGGCTGTGCCACTCATCTTGCATATGGTTTCAGCAGTTGGCTTTGCCATGCTGTGTCTCAGTTTCCTCCTTGGGGGAGGGAACATGTGGCATCAGGTCATTATGCCTCAGAGCGTGCTGTAAGGATCGCTCGTGTGCACGGGACAATCGTAGCCACACGGCTTCCGCCTCATAGCCAGCGCTCCTGTCAGCAAAGCCCACTGCCAGCAGGGGTGGGAGGTACTTTTGGGCCCCGTCACCCCATCATGTGGCTCACCCTAGGCACACTCAAAATTGTACCTGGACAGCTGGGAAGGGCGAGCTCACCTGTGGGACCATCCCATAGGGCTGAGGGCTATGGGTTGTGACTCTAACGGGCGCTCCTCAACTGTCAGAGCTGGAGGGACAGTGGGGACAGGAAGTTTCCTTACGACATACCTCTATTGGGATTGTTAAAAAGTTAAGACAGTTTACAAAAAAAACATGGTTATGGGTAGAGGATGTGGATACAGCGAAAGCCATGGTGGTGGTGGTAATTAGGTGATTAGTGACTGAAATTTAAAGAAGGAATAATCCAGTGTTGTACCAACTTCCAGAAAGTTTAAGAAAAAGGGATATTTTTCCAGTTCATTTTATGAGATCAGCACTCATAAAATTACTTCGATATCAAAACCAGAGAGAGTCATCACAAAAAAAAGAATGCAAAAAATGCAAACGTTCTTAAAATTTTTTTATCAAGTTGAATCCAAATATGTATGAAGGAGATAATATACCATTACTGAAAGCAAATTGGTTTAACAGTTGAAAAGCCACTCAATGAAATGCACCATGTTAACTGAGTAAGCAAGAAAGATCTTATGATTATCTCAATAGATGCAGAAAATAGCATGTGACAAAAATCCAACATCCATTTATGATAAAGACTCTTAGCAAACTAGGAATAGAAGGGGGCATCCTCAGACAGATACAAAGGCAGGTACAGAAAACCCACAGCTGACATCACACTCAGTGCTGAAAGGCTGAATAATTTCCCCCAAGATCAGAAATGAGAAAACAAACCAGCAAAAGATGTGAACAGACATTTTACCAGAGAAGACACATAGATAGCAAGTCAGCACAGAAAATGTTCACTCCCTTAGTCATCAGGAAACACACAGTTAAATCACGAGACACCACTACACACCTCTTAGAAAGGCCCTTTGTTAAGGTTTGTTGATCCTTATTTTTTAATATCTGCCCTGGCTGGGGGATATTGGCTGTCCTACTTTAACCTGGAGACAGCGAACTATCTCCCTCACCCTCCTGGTGAGCCCTTTCAGCTTCCCTCCAAACCTCTGTATCATCCTTCGTGGGTTTTCTTTAGGGCATCTTCAGGAGAGGCAGACTATGGCCGCAGGAAAAGTAAAGGAGTTGTTGGGGGATGGGGTTCCAGTCCTCCCACTCTGTGCTGACTTCCTGGGCTACTTATTCTGATCCCTGACTTGTTCCCCAGTGATGAGCTCCATCCCAACTCTGAGCACCTGCGGCACCCACCTGCCTCTCCAGCACCCCGGGGGCCTTCCCGACCCCTCCTGATCGCCCACATGCACATCTGGTCCTTTCCCAGGCCACAGACGCCTCTTCCAGTGTGTGTACGCCGTGTCCTCATTTCTGTCTCACTGCCAGCCGCAGCCCAAGCATCTCTTGTGTGCACTTTTGCCAGTGTCTCTGGTGGGGTCTGTTCTGGGACCCCTGCCTCAGGACCCAACTCTCCCATCTCCTTGCACTGGGGGACACTCGCTTCAGGGCTCAGGTCAGGCACTACCTCTTCCAGGAAGGCTTCCTGGCTATTCTACCACCCCCTATCACTGATACCTGTGCTAGGGATCCAGTGTCCCAGGCAGTCTTGTGGGCGCCACCAGGACTTTAGCAAAAGAATCTGAGATCCCTGGAAGGGCTGGAGCCCAGTTGGACCTTTGGTCCTTGTTAAAAACAGTTCATCACAAAACTTTTAAATATACACAGCAGTCGAGAGAGCAGTATCTATCACACAGCATCTGCACGCAGCTGCCACAATTATCTCTTGTGGCCCCAGTCCCTGGCTCCTAGCCCCCACCTCCTGTTGTGTTAATTTCCCCTTAGGTACTTCAACCTATATCTCTAAAAGGTAAGGGCTCTCTTTAAAAATCTGCAGTGCTATTATTTTGAAGCCTTAGCATACTAACGAGAAGTCATTAATGTTAATTGATATCCATCAGTTGAAATTTCCCCAGTTGTTCCATAAATGCCTTTTTTTTTTTTTTTTTTTTTAAATTGAGACGGAGTCTCGCTCTGTCGCCCAGGCTGGAGTGCAGCCTCTGCCTCCCGGGTTTTTGCAATTCTCCTGCCTCAGCCTCCCGAGCAGCTGGGACTACAGGCGCAAGCCGCCACACCTGACTAATTTTTTATGGGGTTTCGCCGTGTTGCCCAGGCTGGTGTCGAGCTCCTGAGCTCAGGCAATCCGTCTGCCTTGGCCTCCCAAAGTGCTGGGATTGCAGGCATGAGCCACTGTGCCTGGCCATAAATGCCTTTTTATAATCATTTATGCAAACTGGGGCCCAGACAGGGTATGCACATTGCCTTTGGTTGCTAGGTCTCTCAAGTCCCTTTAATCCGTAACAGTTTGCCCCCTCCACCCACTTTTTATTTTTGAAAAAATGTCTTTCACATATTAGAAAAAAAGCCAGGTCATTTGTCCTCAGAGCTTGCTGTAGTCTCGATTTCACTGATTGCTATGGCATCTCCATGTGCTTGTTCATCACGCCCCTGATCTTGTGCATTTCTTGTGAATTTAGGGTTACATTCAGAAGCTTGATTAGATTTGGGTTCAGTTTTTTTTTTTTTTTTTTTTTTTTTGAAATAATCTTTCAGAAGTGCTGCCAGGTGCTTCCTGTTGCATTGTGTTGGGAGGTGAACAATTTCTGATTCTTTCTGTGCAGTGACAACTAATCAGTAGATTCAGGTGCTGTTGGTTTCATCTATCCATTGTAAATTTCCCACAGCCTTTCACTTGATGATTCTAGCAGCCATTATTATAACATAATTTTAAGGCTGGGTGCAGTGGCTCACTCCTATAACCCTAGCACTTTGGGAAGCCAAGGAGGGTGGATCACCTGAGGTCGGGAGTTTGAGACCAGTCTGACCAACATGGAGAAACCCCATCTCTACTAAAAATACGAACAAATTAGCCAGGGATGGTGGCGCATGCCTGTAATTTCATCTACTCAGGAGGCTGAGGCAGGAGAATCACTTAAACCAGGGAGATGGAGGTTGCAGTGAGCCAAAATCACGCCACTGGACTCCAGCCTGGGCAACAAGAGCGAAACTCCATCTAAAAAAAAAAAAAAAAATATATATATATATATAGAGAGAGAGAGAGAGAGAGAGAGTGAGAGAGAGACACACACATATAATTTAATAGCTCGTTATTTCATTAGGTCTGCAAAGTGGTGATGTCCTGTTATTCTTTCTGCACTTCCTAGGTGAAATTCTTCTATAACACTCTTTACTTCATTGATTATTTCCCTAGACTGAAGTTTATACAGGAAAGTATAAACTGAAGCACTTATAAAGTATATTCAGTTTTATACTTTATACTTATATAAAGTATAAACTGAAGTTTATACAGGGTAAGTGCTTGATTCTTTCTCTTTTAAATGTTTTCAGAATAACATGTTGGTTCCCTAGCATCCTCCAAAAGTGACAAATAAGTTTTTTTAATTTTTTTGAGATGAAGTCTTGCTCTGTCACCCAGGCTGGAGTACAGTGACACAATCTCGGCTCACTATAAACTCCGCCTCCTGGGTTTAAGTGATTCTCCTGCCTCAGCCTCCCAAGTAGCTGGGATGACAGGTACGTGCCACCACACCTGGCTAATTTTTGTATTTTTAGTAGATACGGGGTTTTACCATGGTGATCGGCTCATCTTAGCCTCCCAAAGTGGTGGAATTACAAGTGTGAGCCACTGTGACTGGCCAACTTTTTAAAAATATTATGAACTCAATATTTTGTTTACTTAGAGCCATTTTAGTCTTTTTTTTTTTTTTTTTTTTTTTTTTGGATGCCGGGTGTCATTTGTTGCCCAGGCTGGCGTGCCATTAAAGCACTAAGCAACCTTGACCGCCCGGGC
>CAUYQU010081874.1:0-14400 GCA_963574635.1 Cheracebus regulus
ATTGGGGAGGGATAACATTAGGAGAAATACCTAATGTAGATAACAGGACGATGGATGCAGCAAACCACCATGGTGTATACCACATGTGTACCTATGTAATAAACTTGCATGATCTGCACATGTACCCCAAAACTTAAAGTATATACATTAAAAAAAGAAATACAAAATTGAATTCACAAAAAAAGAAGGCCCTCAAAATTGTATAAGCTTTAGATCCCCAAAATGCTGAATTTGCTGCTGTTGACTAGTAAAATAAGAGGAAAACTAAAAAGAATGTGGTGTCTTGAAACCCAAGTGAAGAAACAGCACAACTGAATCAAGTGCTATTGAGAGATTAGTTAAAAGGAGGATGGAGAATTGGTCATTGAATTTCTTGATGATCTTGACAAGAGTAGTTTCAGCTCAAGTGGTAGGAGTACCATACACAATGTTTGGTACTTGCATTTTAAAACAAATTTAATCCATTAAAAGATCTTTTCATATTAGTGTATACAGGGCTGCCTCATTCCTTTTTTAAGTTTTAATTTTTTTTTGTAGAGATAGGGTCTCTTTATGTTGCCCAGGCTGGTCTTGAACTCTTGAGCTCAAGCAGTCCTCCTGCTTGAGGCTTCCAAAGTGTTGAGGTTACAGGCATGAGCCACTGCGCTTGACACACTGCATGCTTTTTTAAAGGGCTGTATCATGTTTCACTGAATATGTATTCCACAATTTATTTAATGAGTTACTCCCCATTATATGAACATTCATTTTCAACTTTATGCTGTTTCTGATAATACCAAAACAATTAGCCTTTTACTGTGTCATTTTACACATACGAGTGTCTCTGTAGAACAAACACATAGAAATAGAATTGCCTAGTCAGAGTATATGCACTGAAAAATGTGATGGCTATTTGGCTGTATATGTATATCCCTTGTTATCTTTTTCCAGCATTTCTATATGTTTATAGTCTAAAAGGGGTGTGTGTGAGTAAGCTCAATCCCTTATGTTGCCTAATTCTATTTTCCATTACATAGTCTAAATGATTATTACTCATATTTAAGAGTAAAGGATTTTAATATTTTATTGGGTAAAGAGGCAGTTAACTGAATCATCTTATTAGTTCTACTGGCTTTCAGTCAAATCCCTTGAATTTTTAAATATCTATAGTTAGCAATAATGTTGTATTAGTTAACAATAATGTTGTGTCCTTTCTGGTATCTATTACTTTATTTTTCATATTTCATTGTTTAGAAATTCCAAAATGATATGTTCTTTCTTTCCTTTAGTGGGGCCATCTCTAGTATTTCACTAATAAGTAACATTAACTTACATTAACATTGCAAATGTTGGTTTCAGATAAACACTATTATGTTGAGAAAATATATTAATAATTGATTTCTAGTGTATAAAAAGTTAGTATAAAAATGAATATTATGTTGCACAACAATGTGAATATACTTAACACTGCTAAATTGTATCCTTAGAAATGGTTAAGATGGTCAATTTTATGTTGTGATTTGTTTTACTGCAATTAAACATTTTTTAAAAATTATCAAATACAGTCTCAAATTTTTGGCATCTATTGAAATAATCATGAATTTTATTTTTTGACTTATAATAAACATTTTCCAATAATTAAGAAAAACTATTAGGGTCTAAAAACTCTAAACTTTTAAATATTAATTTCTTCTCTTGCCAAATTTTCATGTACCACTGTGGTAGGCAGAATAATGGCCCCCAAAGATGTCCACATCCTAATCCCTGAAATTCGTGTGCTACAGTTTGGATGTGGTTTGTACCCATGAAAACTCCTGTTGAAATTTAATTCCCAATGTGGTAGTGTTGGGAGATGGGGCTAGTGGGAGGTGTCTGGGTCATGGGGGCAGATCCTTTATGAATAGATAAATGTATCCCTGTGGGACTGAACTAGTTACTGTGAAAGCAAGTTGCTCCTTCTCATATTTGGTCTCTTTGTATACACCTGCTTCCCCTTCCATTTTGTGCCATGAGTTGAAGCAGCATGAGACCTTCACTAGATGGGCTGTCCAGTCTTATACTTTCCAGTCAGCAGAATCATAAGCCAAATAAACCTTTCTTTATAAATTACCCAGCCTCAGGTATTCTGGTATAATCACACAAAATGGACTAAGATACTATGGATATGTTACCTTATGTGACAATTGGATTATGCAGATGTGATTAAGTTGATCTTTAAATGGGAAGAGTATTTAGAATTGTCTGGCTGGGCCCAATGTAACCACAAGGATTGTTATACAAGAAAGAGAGAAGCAGCAGGGTCAAAGTCAGAAAGAGATGTGATGATGCTCTCTGCTGGCTTTGCAGACAGAGAAAGGGGCCACAAGCTAAGGAATATAGGTGTACTCTAGCATCTAGAAAGGGCACGAAAAACCCAGATTCTCCTCTGGAGCCTCCACAAGCAACATAGCCTTGCCAATGCCTTGATTCAAGCCCAGTGAAACTCATTTCAAGCTCAACTAACTTTATGGCAGCAGTAATAAACTAATAGAACCAATCAACAAATACAATGATAAACATATACAATTAGGGTAAAATAATATAACAAGAAAATATACTTAGAAACTACTATTGTCTAGAGGAAAAACAATTCCTAAAAAAACATTTGTATTAACTTTGCCTTAGTTTAGCAGACTCATAGAAGCACAGTAATTTTAGAAGAAGCTCTATGATTAAATATATCTCCCTAGAGAAGACAAGATATCTGAGACTGCTCTAAGAAGAATATTGGTGACTGTAAGGTGATAATGCCAGAGGTGGTATGTTAGACAGTATGTACTGGTGTGCAACTGTGGGATACAAGCAAAGAGCTGCCAACTCTTATTCTAACCTGAGTTGTTTTAACTTCTAAGATTCTAATTTTTGTATCAGTAAGGAAATGACAGTTCAATTGTAAATCTCCTAGAAAATGGTATGATTATATGAAGATTACAATTCTAATAAAATTAACTATAAAATCTAACCTGGATTACTTACTAATTAAGTAAAAATTAAAATGTATGGGGATGAAGCTATAGATGATAGTAATTTACTTCATTTAGAAGAGTTATAAGAAACTGAATGTGTAAGTCTGAACTATGCTAATATGGCAGAATTACACCCAAATGTCTACATATAGCCGCAAAAGATTTACTTTGTCCTAAAGCTTTCTTTTATTTCTAGAAAATATATTTATGGCAAATGTTTCTGAGAAATCAATTATTTTAATAATAAAAAGCACATAAGAAATAACATATCACTTAGGCAATCATTTTAATGTAAAACTATTATACAATTTTTTTCATTTCCGATGCTCTTACATTTTTATCCTATCAAATTTAGAAAATTTCAAATTATAAATTTTCAAGAATCACTTTTTAAAACACTCTGTCCTGATATGAACTTCCAAAAAATAAAGGGCAATGTGGTTTACTAGGCTCTGAAAATGGACACCACTGGCTTGGGGTCCTGATAGCTGTTTGAGCTTGGGATCTAAGCCTCTGCTACTGCTTCACCTATAAAACAGTAATAAAACTACCTCCTAGGGCTGTTGTAAAAATCTTCTATAAAGCGGATTCCAGGAAGATGGTGCAGTAGGAAGCACCAAGAATCTGTCTCCCCACCCAGACAAAAATTGCACTGGCAGCAACTGTCTGATGTAATTATTTTAGAACTCTGAGGTCTACTGATGTCTTGTAACTTTTAGGAGAAAGCTCGGATGGTAAATTGCAGTTAATTTTGATCAATGTCAGCTTCTAGCATAGCCACATATATGCATCCCTCTCGACAGGCAGGAATGCAAGAGTCCCAGGAGCAGCTTACAAGTAGTTTGAAGGACCCAGAAAGGGAAAAAAGCACCCCATTCCTCTAACTATCTGCTATCTATAACCTAATCGCTTCTTCTGACCAGAGAGGTGTAAACAAATAAGTGAGGGTGAAGATGGGAGGAAGGGACCATTGTTGTTGAACCACCCTTGATTATTACAAGCCCCTTTACCTCTGGCTTAAGTGATTTTCAGAAGAGTTAAAAGGACAATGTTCTCCCTCCTCTTCATTTTTCTCTCTTATTGTCTTTGGGAGTCAGATGTTAAAAACTAGGTCATTCAAAAACAACTGCATATATGGGGAAAATGAGGAAGTGACCACATATGCTCAGGGAAAAGTAAAGGCTAAGAAAAGACCCAAGATGTTAGATTTATACCTCAGGCTGATCCCGGGCAAAGAAAGAACAAACAATTAAAAAAAAACAACAAAAAAACTAAAACTAAGACAACAACAACAACAACAACAACTAAAACACTGGAAAGAAAAAGAATCTGATTTCCAGAGATTCCACAGTATTAGATTTATATGTCCCATTTTCAACAACAAAAAGAAAATCACAAATAATACAAGGAACTTGGAAAGTATGGCCCATTTAAAGAGCTAAAAAAAAAAAGACACCTGCCCTTGAAAAAGACCTAAGACCTGATGGCAGATCTACTAGACAAAGACTTTAAAACAACTCTCCATAGATTCTCAAATAACTAAATAAATGTTGAGAAAATGAAGAAAAAAAATGTGTGAGCAAAATGGAAACATCTATAAAGATAGCAAACCAAAAAAAGAAACCAAAAAGAAATTTTGGAGCTGGAAAGTATAATGCTAAAATAAAAACTCACTAGAGGGATTCAAAGGCAAATCTGAGCAGGTAGAAGAAAGAATCAGCAAACCTGAAGATAGGGAAATGGAAATACTTGAGTCTCTGAAAGATAGAAACAAACAATTGAAGTTAACAGAGCCATAGGAGTTTATGGGACACCATCAAGCTAACCAATATGCACTGTAGGAATCTCAGAAAGGTGAGAAAAATTGAGGAAGGGATAGAGAGAATATTTGAAGAAATAACGGCCAAAAATTTCCCAAGCTTGATGAAATACATGAATATAAACCTCCAAGAAGCTCAATAAACTCCAGGTAAGATGAATTCAAAGAGACCCACACTAAGACACATTATAATCAAACTGTTGAAAGTCAAAGGCAAAGAGAGAACTTTGAAAGTTGCAAGAGAGTAGTGACTTATTAAATATAAGGGATCCTCTATACAGTTATTAGCAGATTTCTCATCAGAAACTTTGAGGACCACACACAGGGGCTGACATTTTCAATGTGGTAAAAGAAAAAAGCCATCAATCAAGAATCCCATATCCAACAAACTGTCCTTCAAAAGTGGAAAGATATTCAGACTCTCTCACATAAATGAAAGCTGAGACAGTTTGTTACCAGTAGACCCAACCTTCAAAAAATGCTTACAGGAATCCTGCAGAATAAAATGAAAGAATACAAGACAGTAACTAGAATCTAAGTGAATAAAGTTCTTTAAAAAAATGAGCAATGATAAAGATAATACTACTGTAACAAAGGTTTGTAACTCCACTTTTTGTTTTTTATATGATTTAAGAAACTCATACATTTGAAAAGTTAATGTTTAAAAATCAGTATTATTATAACTTTGGATTGCAACTTTTTCTATACAATTTGAAAAACTAGTCCATTTAAAAGAATTACTAATTTCTGGGTTTGTATATGCACTGTACACAGATGTAATATTGTGGTATCATCAAGTGAAAGGGGTGAGGATAGAGCCATAAAGTAATACAAATTTTGTATTGTTATTGAAGTTAAATTGGTATTACACTAGAATGTTACAATCTTAGGTTATTAGTTAAACATAATTCCCATGGGAACCACAAAGAAAATAGCTATGGAATATATACAAAAGAGAAGAGAAAATGAGAAGACAATGTAAACATTTCACTATATATATTTAAAAAACCAACTAAACCCAAAAGAAGACAGTAATACAGCAAATGAGAGGCACAAAAGCTATAAGACATGTAGAAAATAAATAGAAAAACAAGAGAAATATCTCATCATCAGTACTTACTTTCAATGTAGATGCATTACACTCTCCAATCAAAAGATAGGTTGGCAGAATAAATTTTTTTTAAAAAAAGTAAAACTATATGTGATCTATAAGAGATTCATTTTAGATCTAAAGACATGAATATATTAAAAGTTAAAGGGCAACAAAAGAGAAAGGTGTCTGTACTTATATCAGACAAAATAGACTTTAAATAAAAAAGGTTATGGGAGACAAAAAGACATTATATATTAATAAAAATTTCAATACAGCAAGAAGGTATAACAACGATAAACATTTATGTGCCTATAACAGACTTGAAAATGTATGAAGCCAAAACTAACAAAAATGAATGGGAAAAATAGATAATTCTACAACAATGGTAGACTTCAATATCCTATTCTCAATGATAGAACCACTAGACAGGAAATAAGGAAACAAAGGATTTACATGATAAACCAACTAGATCTAACAATATACTGAATGATTTACCCAAGAACTGCAGCATACACATTCTATGTAAATGCCCATGGGACATTTTCCAGATAGATTATATATTAGCTCACAAATTAAGTATCAATAGATTTTTAAAAATAGAAATGATACAAAATAGTTTCTCTGACCGCAGAGATGAAGGTAGAAATCAGTAACAGAAGGAAAACTGGAAAATTCACAAATTTATGGAAATTAAACAACACAGTCTTAAACAGTGAATGGATTAAAGAAGAAATTATAAGAGAAATGAGAAATACTTAGATACGACAAAACCATGATATATCAAAACTTATGGAACTCAGTGAGAATAATGTTAAGTGGAAAATTTATAGCTATAGAGGCTTAGATTAAAAAACAAGAAAGCTTTCAAATAAACAACCAACTTTGCAACTTCAGGAACTGGAAAAAAGGGCTAGACTGAAAGCTAGCAGAAGAAATAAAATAAATAATAAAAAGTAGAGCAGAGATCGATTAAATAGAGAATAGGAAAACAATAGAGACAATAACTGAAACAAAAAGCTGGCTCTTCAAAAAGATCAACAAAATTGAAAAAGCTTGAGCTAGATGGACTAAGAAAAAAGAGAGAAGATTCAAATTATTAAAATAAGAAATGAAACTGGGAGCATTACTACATACTCCACAGAAATAAAAAGGATTATAAGAGAGTACTATGCCCAATTGTACACAAACAAATTGGATAACCTAGATAAAATGAACAAATTCCTAGAAACACAAAATCACACAAGACTAAATCGCAAAAAAAATTAAAAATCTGCACAGACCTGTAACTAGTAAAAACATTAATCAGTAATCAAAACTCTGACAAAAAAAAAAAACCCTTGGTCCTGATAGCTTCACTGGTGAATTCTACCAAATATTTAAAGAACCAACACCAATGTTTCTCAAACTTTTCCAAAAACTAAGCTGGGCATGATGATGTGCAACTATAGTCCCAACTATTCAGAGGGTTGAGGCAAGAGAATTGCTTGAGGCCAGGAGTCCAAGGGTACAGTGCATGCACTATGATCAAGCCTGTGTACAGTCACTGCACTCCAGCCTGGGCAAGATAGGGAGATCCTGTCTTTCAAACAAACAAAACAAAACAAAAACTCTCTCACACAACTGAAAACTAGAAAACACTTCCTAATTCATTCTGTTAGGCCAGCATTACCTTGATACTAACACCAAAGACATACAAGAAAATAAAGCCACAATAGCTCTTAGAAAAATCAATGGAAAAATAATTGACAAAATACTAGCAAACCAAGTTCAGCAGAATATTAAGAGAATTATACACAATGACTTAGTGGAATTTGTTCTGGGAATGGTTCAACACATAACAATAAATCACTGTAATATACCATACTAACAGAATGAAGTGAAAAAGGTCACATGATCATCTCAATTGATATAAAAAAAAAAGCATTTGACAAAATTCAACACGCTTTCATGCTGAAAACATTCAAGAAAGTAGGAATAGAAATAAACTACCTCAACCTAATAAAAGCTATATATAAAAATGCTACAGTGAACATCATACTCCATGGTGGATAACTGAAAGCTTTTAATCTAAAATCAGAAACAAGGTAAGGATACCTGCTTTCGGTACTTTTATCCAACATACTGGAAATTCTAGCCAAAGTAATTAGGCAAGAAAAAAATAAAAGAAATCCAAATTAAAAAGGAAGATGTACAATTATCTCTGTTCACAGGTGATATGATCCTATATGTAGAAAATCCTAAAACTCCCACAAAAGACTGTTAGAACTAATAAACAACTTTCATAAAGTAGCAAGATAGAAAGTCAACACAAAAAAATCAGTTGCAGTTTTATACACTAACAATAAATAATCTGAAAGGAAATAAAGAAAAAAATTTCATAAATAATAACATTAGAAAGAATAACTACTTAGGAATTAACTTAACCATGGAGGACTTGTATAATGAAAACCATAAAACAATGCTGAAAGAAATTAAGAAAGACATAAATGGAAAGGTACTTCATCTACATGAATTGGAAGACTTAATATTGTTAAGAAGGCAATACTACCCAAAGTGATCTACAAGTTCAATGCAATCCCTATCAAAATCCCAGTGATGTGTTTTGCAAAAATAGAAAAATCCATCCTAAAATGTAGATGAAATCTCAAGAAACCCCAAATAGCCAAAACAATCTTGAAAAAGAACATTTCTTGAAGATTCCTACTTCTTCCAGATTTAAAAACTTACTACAAAGCTATAATAATCAAAAACAGTATGCTACTGGAATAAAGACAGATGTATAGACAAACAGAATAGAACAGAACTAGAAATAAAACCTTGAATAGATAGTAAAATTATTTACAAGTTTCGTCCTTGTCCTTTCTCGCATTACCATTCAATTGGAGAAAGCACCGTCTTCCAATAAAGGATGCCAGGGAAACTGGGTATCTATATGCAAAAGAATCAAATTGGACCTTTAGGTAACACTATACCTAAAAACTAAGTCAAAATAGATTAAAGACCTAAATGCAAGTTCTAAAACTATAAAACTCACAGAAGAAAACACGTGCAAAATCTTCGCAACGTTGGATTTGGTGATCTCTTGGATATGATACCAAAGGCACAGGTGATAACAAGGAAAAATAGGCAAACTGGACTTCACAAAATTTTTAAAATTTTGTGCATCAAAAGACACTATCAACAGAGTAAAAAGTCAACTCACAGATGGCAGAATATATTTACAAATCACATATTCAATAAGAAATTAATAACCAGAATATTTACAGATCTCTTAAGACTCAACAATACCCAAAAAACAAACAACTTGATCCAAAAATGGGCAAAGGACTTCAATAGACACTTTTTTTTTCCTGAATAGATATATAAATGGCTAATGAGCACAAGAAAGGATGCTCAATATCATTAATCATTAGGGAAATACAAATGAAAACTAAGATAACATCATTTCATACCCATTAGGATGGCTACTATCAAAGAAAAAAGAAACTAGTATGTTGGCGAGGATGGGGAGTAACTAGAACCCTTGTACACTATTGGTGGAATATAAATGGTATAGTTACTATGGAAAACACTATGGCAGTTCCTCAAAAAGTTGAAATAAAATTCATTTCTTATAATATTATATTTCTATTCTGAAGCCATCACTGCCTACTGCCGCATTCCCAGAATTTATCTTCCCTTTACCTATATTTCCATAGAATTTATACACATCTCTTTTAGTACATTTATCAAATTATAACTACACATTTGTCTTTCTCTTCATTTCCACTAAGATATGAGCTTAATAAAACCTACTTTTGCTAGCACCTAACACAGTGCCTATGTCAGAACATGCACTAAATAATCTAACTAGTTACATGCACAAAGAATACTGGACTGCATTTAGACCTTTTTAACTCCATTTAATAACATTAAAATATCTATAACTATATCATACTTTAGTATCTCAGGACTACTACTAAGTATATGCCAGATAAGCCAAGCATATGATGGAAGATTGTCATATAACAGAAAGGGTAAATCTTTGTGTCTTTCCTTACTATATACAAATTCTTTCCTATGAATATTTTATATACTTTGGACAATATGTTAACTTCTGTAGCCTGTGAAAATTGATTCAGTATTGGAGTCTGAAAATGATACTGTCAAATTACTCAATTTACTTTCATTAAATAAGAGTTGTCTTCTGTGTGAACACATTTTGAAACTCTGACATAATTTAAAACTTACAACACTTAAAAGTGGGCACTTTAAGAATTTCATGCAAAATAAAAACTAACTTAACACTGGAATACTAAAGATTTGGCTTATTACTAAAAACATTATTTCTATAATATTCAGCATTGTTTCCTATACAATTTAGGTAACATTAGCATGAGGTACTCAGGAACAAGTGCCTACATATCCTTGTAACATAGGCCCACATATTCTTTAAAGAAGGATTACTGGACATTCTCTCATCTGTATATAAACACAGCAATGCCACATGTCATCTAATTTTTCACTGTAGTCAAAAAATCCAATAAATGGGCTACGACCAAGAACATGGCCAGAAACATTAAATTTGCTATACTAACAATTTTTCCTTATAGCAACAGCGTATTCCTTTAGTTCTGCTAAAGGAATGCCTGTAATTAATGATAAGAACAGGCTTTCTTCTGTCTTATTATACACACACACACCACACACACAATTTTTTCTAAGAGGAGAAAACAGAACTCAATTTCTGAAAACAGAACATTATTTACAGTGCATAAAATTATATATGTTTGGACCTCCACCAAGATGGCCGAATTACAATAGCTCCAGTCTGCAGTTCCCAGAAAAAGTGCACCAGAAGATGAGTGATCTCTGCATTTCCAACTGAGGTAAAGGTTCATCTCATTGGGACTGGCTAGACAGTCACGAACAGTCCAAGGTGGGCAACCCAAAGCAGGGTGGGGCACCGTCAGCCACACCTGGGAGGTGCAAGGGGCCAGAGACTCTCGCTCCCAGCCATGGGAAGCCATTAAGGGACTTTTCCCAACATTCCAACACTCCGGCTCAGATACTGCGCTTTTCCCATGGTCTATACAACCTGTGGACCAGGAGATTCCCTCTGGCGCCTACAACACCAACGCCCAGGGTTTCCAGCACAAAACTGGGCACCTGTTTTAGGTGAGTGGCACCTGGAATGCCAGCGAGACAGAACTACCCATTCCCCTGAAAAAGGGGGCTGAAGCCAGGGAACCAAGTGAGCTGGCTTGGCAGGTCCCACCCCCATAAAGACTGGCAAGTTAAAATGCACTGGCTTGAAATTCTTGCAGCCAGCACAGCAGTCTGAACTCGACCCAGTACATTTGAGCTTGGAGAAGAGAGGGGTGCCCACCATTGCTGAGGCTCTGGTAGGCAGCTTCATTTCCCAGGTGCTCTGTTCCCCACCTTCATGGGACAGAGCACCTGGGAAAAGGGGTGGGTGTGGGTTCCACTTCAGCAGACTTAAAAATCCCTACCCAGAAGCCCTGAAGAGTGCAAAAGAGCCCCCAGAGCAGTGCTTGAGTTCTGCACTGTTAACAGATAGGCTGCCTCCTCAAGTAGCTCCCTGACCCCCCATGTATCCTATCTGGGAGACACCTCGTACAGGAGAGCTCTGGCTGACATCTGGCAGGTACCCTTTTGGTGAAGCTACCAGAGGAAGGAACAGGCAGCAATCTTTGCTGTTCTGCAGCCCCCACGGATGATTCCCAGGCAAGCAGGGTCTGGAGTGGACCTCCAGCAAACTCCACCAGACTTGCAGCAGAGGGGCCTGACTGTTAAAAGGAAAACTAATAGAAAGAAATAGCTTCAACATCAGCAGAAAGGATGCCCACTCAGAAACCCCATCCAAAAGTCAACAACTTCAAAGATAAATAAATTCATGAAGATGGGAAGAAACCAGCACAAAAAGCATGAAATCACCAAAAGCCAGAACACCTCTTCTCCTCCAAGGGACCACAACTCCTAACCAGAAGAGAGTAGGGGCCAGTATACAAATTTTCAACCCAGAATTTCATATTCAGCCAAAATTAGCCTCATAAGCAAAGGAGAAATAGAATCATTTGCAAACAAGCAACTGCTGAAAGATTTTGTCACCACAGCCTTGCCCTACAAGAACTCCTGAAGGAAGCACTGAACCTGGAAAGGAACAATCAGTACCAGCCACTGCAAAAACATACCAAACTGTAAAGACTGTTGACACTGAAGAAACTGCATAAACTAATGAGCAAAACAACCAGCACCAAAATGGCAGGATCAAATTCACACATAACAATATTAATCTCAAATGTAAATGAGCTAAATGCCTCAATCAAAAGACAGACTGGAGGGGTAGGATCCAAGATGGCCGAATAGGAATGGCTCCAGAGTGCAGGTCCCAGTGAAAACAATGCAGAGGGTGAGTGATTACTGCATTTCCAAATGAGTTATTACTGTCCACAGATCAGGAGATTCTCAGACTGAAAAGCACCACAAGTTTCCAGCACAGCTGTTTCAGCTGGTGCAGCAGGTCTCCACACAAAAACTCACACAAATCTGGGCAGCCATTTCAACCGGCGCCTGGAATGCCTGGGAGACAGAGCCACCCATTCAACTGAAAAAAAGGGGGCTGAAACAGGGAGCCAGGTGATCTGGCTGCGTGGGTCCTACCCTCACAAAGACCAGCAATCTGAAATTCTCTGGATTGAAAGTTTTGCAGCAAGTGCAGCTGGGCCCAGGATGGTCCAGGTCTGTGGTGGGAAAGGTGTCCACCATTACCGAGGCAGTCCACCACTACCGAGGCAGTCCACCATTACTGAGGCAGTCTGCCATTACCAAGGCAGTCCCCCATTATGGAGGCAGTCCACCATTACTGAGGCAGACCGCCATTACTGAGGCAGTTCTAACTATACCTCTGTTAACAAAACCAAAAGGAAGTTTACACAGCAGCTGGGCAAAGCCCACAGCAGCTCAGCAACGCCTCTGTCTGTGGACAGACTGTGACTAGGCTACTTCCTTGCTGGGCAGGGCATCTCTGATAAAAGGCAGCAGCATGTCAGGAACTTATAAATAAAGACCCACCTTCCCAGGACAGAGCACCTGGGGAAAAAAAGGCGGTTATGAGTTCCGCTGCAGCAGACTTAAATGTACCTGCCCAGCGGCTCTGAATGGAACAACAGAGCTCATAGCTCAGCACTTGAGCTCCTATAAGGGACAGACTGACTCCTCAAGCAGCTCCCTGACTCCTATATAGCCAAAGAGACACCCCATAAATGAAAGCTCAGGCTGACATTTGGCAGGTATCCTTCTGGGACAAAGATGGCAGAAGAAGAAACTGGCAGTAACCCTTACTGTTTTGCAGCCACTGCAGGTGATCCCCAGGAAAGCAGGGTCTGGAGTGGACCTCTAGTAGTCCTACAGCAGAGGGGCCTGACTGTTAGAAAGAAAACCTAAAAACAGAAAGAAATAACTTTATCATCAACAAAAGGGATGTCAACTCAGAGACCCCATCCGAAAGTCACCAACTACAAGACCACAGGTAGATAAATCCACAAAGATGGGAAGAAACCAGTGCAAAAAGGATGCAAACACCCAAAACCAGAACACCTCTCCTCCTCCAAGGGATCACAATTCCTCACCAGCAAGGGAACAAGGCTGGATGGAGAATGAGTCTGATTAATTGACAGAAACAGGCTTCAGAAAGTAGGCAATAACAAACTTCTCTGAGCTAAAAGAACATGTTCTAACCCAATGCAAAGAAACTAAGAACCTTGAAAAAAGGATTGATGAAATGCTAACAAGAATAAACAGCTTATAGAAGAATATAAATGAATTGATGGAGCTGAAAAACACAACACAAGAACTTCACAAAGCATACACGAGTTTCAATAGCCGAATCCACCAAGCAGAAGAAAGGATATCAGAGATTGAAGATCAACTCAATGAAATAAAATGAGAAGGAATGACTAGAGAAAAAAGAGTGAAAAGAAATGAACAAAGCCTCCAAGAAATATGGGATTATGTGAAAAGACCTAATCTATGTTTGATAGGTATACCTGAATGTGACAGAGAGAATGAATCCAAGCTGGAAAACACTATTCAGGATATTATCCAGGAGAACTTCCCCAACCTAGCAAGGCAGGCCAATATTCAAGTCCAGGAAATACAGAGAACACCACAAAGATATTCCTCAAGAAGAGCGACCCCAAGGCACATAATCTTCAGATTCGCCAGGGTTGAAATGAAGGAAAAAATGCTAAGGGCAGCCAGAGAGAAAGGTCGGGTTACCCACAAAGGGAAGCCCATCAGACTCACAGTGAATCTCTCAGCAGAAACCCAACAGGCCAGAAGAGAGTGGGGGCCAATATTCAACATCCTTAAAGAAAAGAACTTTCAACCTAGAATTTCATAACCAGCCAAACTAAGCTTCATAAATGAAGGAGAAAGAAAGTCCTTTATGGACAAGCAATCGCTCAGAGATTTCATCACCACTGGGCCTGCCTTACAAGAGC